>VDFB02129890.1:0-25180 GCA_007258455.2 Sequoia sempervirens
CTTTATTAGACCTATTGATTATTGTCCTTGGATCTCAAACATTGTCGCAGTTGCAAAACTCAATAATCGTATTCGAATGTGCATGGATTTTGAGACTTAAATAAAGCATCTTTAAAAGATGATTTTTCGCTTCCTAATATAGACATGATTGTGGATTCAATTGTTGGACATTCTTTGTTGTCATTCATGGATGGATTTTTTGGTTCTAATCAAATCCAAAGGTTATTAACCCTCAAGTCAATATAAAATTTCCTTCACAATTGCTTGGGGAACATTTTGTTGGGTTGTGATGTCCTTCAGTCTAAATAATGAACGTGCCACTTATCAACATGCAATGACATTAATGTTTCATGATTACATTCACAAAATTCTAGAAGATTATGTCGATGATATCCTCGCTAAATTGTTAACATGACAAGACAATATAAATTTCCTAATTCGTAAAATCTTTGAATGAATATGACAATACAATATGTGATTGAATCCAAAAAAATTCTTTGGCATAGATAGTGGTAAAATTTTGGGGTTTTTCATATCTCACAGAGGAATTGAGGTGGAAACAAAGAAAACTGTTGCAATTATTAACATGCCATCTCCTAGGAATATTTCTCAATTGTGCATGTTACAAGGTCGAATTCAAGCTATCCCTCATTTCCTTTCATCTTTAGCCAATTGCACATTAACTTTCACACATCTCCTTAAAAAGGGTATCCCTTTTGATTGGGATGAGGATTGTAAATAGGCCTTTGAGAATCTAAAGGAATATCTAGCTACTCCAGTTGTTTTACAACCTGCTATACCACATAGACCATTTATCTTGTACATCATTGCATCGCCCCATGCTCTTGCAACATTGTTGGATCAACATGATGATCATGGTAAAGAACACCCTAGGGTAAAAGCACAAAGTTGTGTCACACTTTTAGCCAACTTATCAGCACAACTGAATTTAAGTATTTCTAACTAAAACTCAATTTTGGTCAAACATGGGCGGGTGCATGAAGTTGGGTTACACTTTTGTGGCCAATTCCAAAATAAATTTGAAAATGACATAATGCGAGTGCATTATAGGACACCTGCGTTATGTCATTTTAAAAGCAAAAAAAAAAGTGAAAGTGATTCATTTTCTGTTGTCTTTTTTTCTACTCTGGCCGTGGAAAAAAACCCTCATTTTCGCACTCGCATTCTAGGAGGAGGCATTCTACAAAATTCATCAACAAAAGTTGATTTTTCTTTGCAAATATGGTGCCATGATGATGAAGAGGTGCGGGAGGTAAGTATTGTTTTCTATTTGTTTTGAATTTCTTAGTTTTAAGTTGATTTTTTTTGTTTTAGGTTAGATTTTATTGTTTTTCTAAAAAAATGTAGGAGATGCAAATGATCCTACAAATCCTCAAAATACTCAACAAGAAGAACAATAAAATCCTCAACACAAAAATCCTCAACAAAATCAACCTCCCCACCAATCACTCAACAACCTCCTAGCACTCAACAAAATTGGAGGAGTGAAATTGAGAACAAAAAACAAATTGAGGATCTTATCAGTAGGTTGAGTGATCCAAATGCTTCAACCACATAAAGATTGCCCTTAGAAAATTCAATGAAAGAGATGTTAAAAAATGTAGATTCAATTACCCAACAAATAACGGGATGGCAAGATAGGAGGCAGGTAGCTAGGGCATATTATGCAGATAAACTATCATATAAACAAGTAAAAGATTTAAAAATTGCTAAAGGTGATTTGTGCTCTTTATTCACTGACCCTAGAACAAATCAAAATCTTAGCCTCAATGCGAAGAGTTTTCCTATTCATTGGTGCCACCACCAAGAGATTAGGAACCATTTTTTATGATAGGTGGTACTTGGTCTTTGATTACCCATCGTGCAAAAATTGTGAAGTGTCCCAATATTTTCTTAGGAAACTATACAGTGTGTTCATATTGAACCAAATCCCAAATTATTTTGATATGAGGGAGTTCTAGGGGAGAGGTGGGGGGTTAGCTTAGGATAGGCCTAGTGCACAGTCAGATCCTGCATGACAAGGGAGACGACCTCTCACTAGGCCACCTTGTGAGCACATTATTATGCCTTCCATTGCGAAGGAGAGTGCCAACGTACAGACATTGCAGGTGATCAACACTTTGACCTAGAGTGTCATCCATCATACTAGCCCTATTATATAGCGCCATCCAGGGGAGTCTTTAGGTGGTGGCCTTTGAACCCATGTGTGTCAATCTTGTGGGGTGACTTGTTCATATGACCCCACCGACACTGAGGAGGCTATTGTACTTAGGATCTATATGCTGCTACATAGGATCCATATGCTGCTACGGGGATGGAGAGGATGACTAAAATTTTTCATCATGCATATGGCATTGATAGTCAGGTAAAAGTCAACATGTTCATTGAATTTAATTTATTAAATTTTGATTATGAAATGCAAAATTAACTAATTTAGTTTTATTATTTTAATAAAATTGCAGGGTCCCAGTGTTGAGAGTGGATACACTGGTCCTCCACCTACTTATTTCTGCAGTACACCTATCAGTGGGGTATGTAACTAGTAAACAATTATAAATTTATTACATGTTAATAGCATTGTTGTATGAATGGTATTTTAATATGTGATCTTTTGGATGTTGAATAGGCTACTCTTGGAGGTTTCAAGAAAACACCTCCTAGTGCTAGTGGATTTACTCAAATGTACACATAGGTAATAGAATAAAGAGAACTTAACTAATGAATTCTACTTAATAGATTTGTGCAGTTTATATTCATATTGTTGGTTATGTTTCATTACACATCATTCAAACTCAAAGCATTACTTCAAGTTCCATAACTAATAACTAGATGATGATAGATGACAAAATTTCAATTGTACAATATAGTTGTTTAGAAATTCAACATAAGCATCATGATGCAATTACTTCACATGGATACATGTGCTTGCAAAGGTGCACCAGAACGACAAACTATGGATGCTTGGAAAAAATATATGAAACCATAATAGTAAGCAATAGCATAGACAAGGTAGTTAGTTATGTAGAGCATCATATCGAAACACTCAATCATTAGGGTACATCTAATGCAGAGCATCCAACAAACACCATCAACATCATTTCTTCAAGGGATTTCAAGAGAAGAACAAATATATTTTCATCAGAAATCTACTTTTCATTCAACCAAAATCCACTCAAATTCTCTTAACCATTCCATAGGCCATCATTCATCATTCCACTAATCAGTATTCCAATTGAATCATTCAAAGAAAAAACCATATTAGAAAACTTTGACTTAATAAATTAGATTCACATCATTCTCAGCCACCATAAAAACAACATAATCTTGATTATTGACACTTGAACAATTCATCCTTTCATTTATTCACCAAGGAAAAAAATCAACTAAACCATACCTCACTATTATCAGTTCATTATCAAGCAATATACTCACCATATTTTGACTACATTAGTCTATTTATAGGTTACAAACTCTTTCTACAACAAAATCTTGATTATCATCTTCTAGTTAATCACCAATTTGCTCAAAAGGCTTCATAATACTCACCCATCCAACCATCAAAGTCACTAAACCTATCTTATACACCTTAAATTTTTTTAGTAAGATCAATCATATCATTAGTTTGATAGTAACCAAGCACTCAATATCATCCTTTCCACTGTTTAAACAAACATCTTTGTTTTGATCAGACAATATCATACTCCTCTAGTAGGTTTGTCAACCATTGAATTGGGTAGTTATATTCCTATCTCAAAGTTTATTAAAAAAATCAATGCACATTTAGAAACACTTTCCATCACATCACAACATATCAAAGTTCTTAGATGTTTGACATAAAGAAAATCATCAAATTTCAGTCTGTCCTCTGAAGAAAGGCTAGTAGATTAGGATTTTTTTACAAAAGAGAGCCCTTCAAAACCATTCCAAATTACTCAAAACCTCAAATTGTCTTCAAACATTTCTTGTAACTCAATATTTCACCATTTATAGGGATTGAAAACCATGAAAATGTTCTGATCCAATAAACCCTCGTTTATAGGGTGTAAAAGCACAAATCAAGGAGGGTTTTGTGAAAAATACTCTTGCAAACCACTATTTCTTTGGCCACCTAGAACATGATTTTTTATGCTTTCCAAGCCTCTACAAGCTTTATTTATTCATGACCCATGACTTTAGCATCACTTTGTGTAGGAAAATCCTCTATTTTCAAGTGTAGCAGCAACTCCACCATGGTATTCTTTCTTTTCCCTACACTTACAATCATAAAAGCATGCAAAACATCCTAACATTAACCTAATCCACCAATTTACTTGACCTACATTGGTGGAGTAGTGAAGAAAAACCCTATTGGACTCTCAAACTTGCTTCTAAACGGACTATGTTGGGCACTGAAAACTGCCTTTTATTCTTTTGTTTCCTAAAACTAACCTTCCAACTCTTGAAATTGGAAACTAACTCCTCTTTACATGTATTCACACTATGATTGAACTTTGGGTGTTCCTAAATTACCAACACAAGAAAATGAAACAATGGAGTAATGCTGGAAACTCAGAAATAGGGAATTTTTATTTCAAAATCTAATTACAAGAATATAAACTTCTAGTTTTTCTCTCCTTTACATGCCTTTTAAAGATATTTCCTTTTCCCTAACTATCTTTCCATCGGTTGAAACTACCCCTTTTAGCCCTTAATATGCCTAATTTCCTTGCTTTTGTCAATTTAACAACTTTTAATAATATTACATTATTGCATTGTTTGCATTTTCCCACTTTGACCACCTAAAACTTACCCATAACCTTAAATACAATCAAATAAGACCTCATATGACCTTGAACGTGCACTTTACATCATTTTTCCATGACCTTTTGTAATTGACCCAATAAAAATTTGAACACTCATCCCTTTTGCAAAATTGAAAAGTATTTGATGACCTAGGTGCTCCTGCACCAACATCTGGCCCAATTGAATCGAGAGAAGATCAAATTGAATAAGCAACTAAAATTTCTTTCTCTTTTCATAAAAAATCACATTTTTTCATTTGCAATCCACAAGGAAACAACAAGCCAACTCATTTCAATACTTCTTCTTATCATCCTCAAGCTTTGAACATCTTATTTATCAACAAAAATGATTGATCTATGCACAAGAAACCTAATTAGAGTCACTAAACAATCCACTCTTTCATTATTCACCAAGGCACCCTTCCACTCAATTTGCTTTAGCTAGGAAAAATAACCAAAAACCAATCTTTCATGTTACAACCTATATCCATCAGATCCTAACACACTTTTTTCATCATCAATTTATCTGAATTCAAAGCAAAAACTTGATAAATAGCTCTAAATCTTTAAATTCCTTAAACAACTCACCAAATTTTCAATTTTACCAACTAGTTCCTCAAGACCAAGATACTACAATCAACCATTTACACGTCAATCATTTCATCTGACTTCCAATACATTACTCACATCATTTTTTTCACTAAAACAAACCTGGTTCATATCCACATAATACTAATTTATCAAATTCATAAGTTCTTATGTAGTCAAATTACCATTTCCACCTAGGGACATATTGCTACAACATATCAAATCATCATATTTGGCCTCAAGGCCTTCACCAAACCATTCAAACACCTTTGATATCTTCAAATTGATGGTTCTATGCCAAAATAAACATTTAAATCTATGTATTTACAAAATTGCACACTTTTAAAGTCTTACCACCATTTTGCTTGTAGGTCACATATCCCTTAATCGGGTGATTCCTTTCCATTCACTTTGTATATCCACATTCCCAATGTACATTCAGGAGCCTTTTTTAACACATCATAACATATCAAAATTTATCAGTAGCTTGTCATAAATAAATTACCAGATTCTTGAATTGTTTGCTGGGAAGGGCTACTAATTTAGGCCTAAATTACAAATAAAGTGCTCATAGTTTATCACCAAAATACAAAAGGACTGAAAACAGTCATTCATCATGTCACAAAATTGAAGAATCAAACATTTTTAGTGACAAAAAGGCTCCATAAATCACTGTTCCAATAAACCCCTATTCTATGCACAAATCAAGCCCTACAAAGGAGGGTTTATTGCATAAGGTACTTACAAACCTTAAATACTCCTACCACCACCACAAAAACCATGTAAATATCCAACATAAGCTTTAGAAACTCACAACCCACCTTCATGCATGCTTTCCATGAAGGAAACTTTGTATTTCCTATATGATTCAGCAGCCAATCAGAGATTTCTTGATTTCCCTATTCATGTACACTCAAAAATTTCTTAAAACATTCTAAAAAACTTCTATACATTCCATCCCACTAATCTCTTAAATCTACATTGGTGGGATGGTGAATTCAAGCCTTAAATGACCCTCAAAACCCTTTACTGGTTAATCTGACAGACCACAAAAACCTTGGATTTTAAATTTTATGGTAACTTTTCAAAACATCATTAGATGATTGCTAACACCCTGCATAAAGTGAACAAACAAATATATAGCCCATGCAAGAACTGAATTCAAGAATGAAACACAGTGAAAATGTATGAACAAGGGACTTTATTTATTGAAAATGATTAAAGAACAGAAAATTTGTTCTTCTTCTTGCCTTTTACATGATTTTATATATATATTCCCAATCAGATAACTTCCTTTAGAATCTCCCTCATCGAGTGAAAATACCTAAACTTCCTTGTGACTTTTAATATTCCATGCTTCTTCGCCTTTTTACAATTTTTCCCATCTTTAGCAACATTTGGAAATCTTTTTTTTTTTGTGACCACCTAAGGACCTTAAATACAATGAAGTAGGTCTTTATATGACCTTTACATGAATTTACAAATGGGCATTGAATCTAGACAAAAAGTTTCCTATGAGAGGCAACTAGTAACCTAGGTGCTCCTGCACTAGTTAGTAGTTTGAAAAAATTCCTCGAAGAAATGTGGTCTCATGGTGATGGAATTCCATTCCATCACCACATAATACCATCTATTTATTTGAGGAATTTCTTCAAGCTACTCATCACCTTTCCTATGATACCACATTTTTCATACATGTTCACCAAAGCATTTTATCAAACTACTCACTTCCTTGCAGTTGCTGCTATGGCTAAAAGCCTAAAATAGACCTACTTTCCAACAAACTATATGGATGCTTGGAAAAATATCTATCAAAGCATAATAGTAAGCAATAATACCATAGAGAAGGCAATTAAAGTTTTTAAAAACTCCTTGGAAGAAATGCGCTCTTGTGGTGATGGAATTCCATGACGTGCATTTGTTTGTAATGGCATGCCATCACCATGAGACCCCATTTCTTTTGAGCCATTTTTTCAAATAGTTCACTGCCTTCTCTATGCCACTATAGTTATCGTACATGTCTACGAAAGAATTTAATCAAATGGTTCAGCAGCTTGCTACTATGGGTAAAATCCTAAAAACATGTCCTTTCGAACAAGATATGGATGGGAAAAATAGTAAGCATGATAATAAAAAATATATAGTTTAATACTTGTACTCAAAATTTTGTTCATTAGATCTCATACATTATAATTCATGTCACATAGATAGCTATTGTAGCTTTTTTTTGATTGAATAATTTGTTGTTTTATTTTTAGATGTTGGTTGTGGAAATACCTACAAATGTTGTGAGGGAAATGGATATCAGTGTTTCATCCGCTATACAATCCTTGATGGCTCCGATAAGGGAGGTGTGTGAACCCCAATCCGAATACCTGCAAAACAAAGAGAACAAACACACTAAGTTAGATATTGCAAGCATGGACAAGGATTCCACATGAAATCCATTTACACAACTCAAATTAGGAAAGAAAACAATGAAGAACACAATGAAACAAGAAAATATAGATTCAATCCTAATTAGAATAGCAAACACATGATCCCATGGGGGAATTGGTGCCAATTTGATGTGAAAATTGGCCCTTTCCCAATTCCTAAGATGCAAGCTTGATATGTCGATGATGATTGATCCACATTGTTGATGAAGGATGAGAACTCCAAGCCAAAATCTACAAAAAACCTAGCTAAGAACTCAAGATTGATGGATGGAAATAGCTAAATATTTTAGCATAATAACTTTGCATAATTTGTGGATGATAAAATGAGGATATGAGCACTTTATTTATAGAATGCCAAGATGGATGAATGTCCAAATTTAAGCAATGTCAGACTAACATTCATCCAATGGCAAGATGGCACTTGTCAATCTATGAGTGGATGGAGGATGTGCAAGATTTGAGAATTGTGCCAATAAATGCATATTTTTGAATTTCAAATTTGTTGAAATGACTTGCAAGAGGGAAGGGAAAATGCAATAAATTCCACTTGGCTCAAGGCAAAGGACATGTAAGATGAAGTTAATTGCCTTGTTGGATGTACATGTTGACTTGGAATTTTTGAATTCATATTTGGAGAATATTCCAAAAGATGCCTTGTGAGAAAAATAGAGATTTAATAAATGAATTAAATCTATTTTCATGTGCAACTTGAAAAATCTAGAGGATGTGACATGATAGAATTAAATTAATCAAGGGTTAATTAATTTAATGGCGGTTAGATGATGTGACCTATTTGACTCAAATTTATGGATTTATTTAAATCAAATAAGAGAGGAATATGATAAGAGAATAATTAAATAAGGATTTTGATTTATTTAATTAAAAGAGATGGTGTTAGATTAAATCAAATAAGGTTTTAATTTATTTAATTTAGTGGATAGACTTTAGATATTTAATCAAAATAAAATTAATTATTTAATTAAATAGGGATAATTAGATCAGAAGGATTGATTTAATTAGCAAAAGAGGTGACTTAATTAGATAAAATGGTTTATTTAATTAAGAGAGAGAAATTGATGAATTTAATCAGATAAGGAGATTTGATTAAATGGTTAGACCAAGGGATGATTCAGGATGAAACGATGTTAGTAGTCGGGATCAAGTGCACAATGTCAATTGGTATATTTTATGTGTCTACATTTTTCCCCTCTTTGAAGTAATGCAATTGTTGTGTTGGTTAAAAGAATAAACGATCTCAATCAAAGCCAAAAAAAAATTCTATTCGAAAGTCTTTCCCCACTGCTGCCTGGTGAGAGAAAACACGCCATTATATTGCCCCCTCAAGAGATTGGATGAAAATTTCAATTTTTTGGGTAATCTCGCGAAAAAAAAGAGAGGACAAGGTGCCTGATAGGTTCAAAATGGCTCAAGGAGGCCAAAAATGTGTCTAAACGCAGTAAAACGGTGCAAAACAGACCTCAACTGGACAAAAACAGCTTCGGGGGCCCAAAACCCTAGCAGGACAACTAATTAGGGTGAAAAAACTCTAATTTTCAAGCTTAAAAGGGGCCCAAGGGGTCACTTTCAAGTCATTTTCATACACTTCCAATAGTAACCTTGAGATTCAAGCTCTAACCTCTAGATGATATGGCACAACAACTTCCCCTGCACATTTCTGATCGAGTTCAGACATACTAGCAGCCACCTAGCATTGGGGCACCAGTAAGTGATCCTTACTTGAGCTTTATTTTTCATTTATTGCTTTCATTTAATGCTTTCAAAGTTGGTCAGTCTGAAGCGGTGCTATATAGTGCTGCTCAGAAATCAAACTGCGTCGCTCGATGTTAAATAACATTATGATGGTGTAGTTAAGAGTTTGAAAACTTTGAAGCTGAGCTCAGGGCTAGCGGGGGGATTTGAAAAATGTGACGCGACAATTTTGTGTCTGCCCAAAGTGCACCATGGCAGTTCATTTTTGGTGTTTTATGCCTTAGCGTCGGAGTTTGCTTAGAAATCAAACTGTGACACCTTCATGGGTTGCACTACTAGAAAGGTTCTTGGAACGTTTGGTGAAGAATTTTTCAAAAAATTTAACATGGTGACCTTCCTTGATGTAGGATGCGGCGAGGGAGCTCTACTCCCGAGAGGAGAAGTTGCATGATCTGTCTATCTATTTGCGGGACCTGAGCGACAGGGACTAGGATCAAATCTGGATTGCGGGGTTATGGTACATTGCCTATGCAACACCCATTCACACTCACCTAGGGATGTTGTCAGTGCTGGCCAAGAGATGGCACAACGAGACCTCTTCATTTCATCTTCCCACTGGCGAGGCCATCGTCACCTTAGAGGACGTTTGGTGTATTTTGAGATTGTCGATTCAAGGTCGCTGGGTGATTTTTGACATGGACGATGGGCGCGAGGCTTGCTACAGAGTCCTTACCACATATGAGATTATTTTTTGTGAGGGGTAGATAGAGCTTGAGCAGCACAAGATCCTGGCACCTCCCTTCTGCTGGGTGATTGCAGCCATCATTCCAGGTCTTGTTTCCCCTGACAGGCGAGGGTGATACTTTAGTCCGGGCTAGGGATATTGCTGGGAGCAGATGGTTCAAGATAGGCTGGTTCATTTTTCTAGGGGGCTAGTGCTTCTAGCATCTTTATACAGAGACCTGTACAAGTATGTGTACATGGACGACATAGCACTAGGAGAAGGGGTGACACTTCTTCACGTCTGGGCGTGGGAGCACATTTTTGTGCTATGTCCATGTGTTGTTTTAGTTTTGATGGTGCCAAACTATCCCCTCGTGTGGAAATACAGAGGCGGTGTGTCGTTTACACACACCAGTGAGCATGGGATCCCCTACTGGAGGAGGGTCCTCGACGAGATGCAGGTGTTTATGTGGTGACCATACCTTGGTCGGCCCGGATGGGTCGACGATATTGATCAGTTGTTCTATGCCCGCTAGGACCATTTTATGCAGGGGCGGGAGCACACCATGATTGAGAGGTACTTTCTCGTGCACGTACAACATTAGTTCAGTGAGCCCTAGGATCACCCTGATGATGATTACATAGCTTTCTTCACCCATACCATGACACAGGTTTCATGGGGGCAGTATATTCCTGCTTCATAGGCCGTGGATAGCTTCAGGCAGTTGGTAGCGCAACTGTGGGCTTACGATTAGGGGCCCGAAGATCCAAGCACGACTCAGGCCTACAAGGATTGGTTTCATCCTCTACTTCGATTGACCATTCTAGGAGTAGTCCCAGATCTGTGGAGAGTTAGAGGCAGAGGGGGAGGATGAGGACAAAGGGCTGATGTTCATCAGGATCAGCCAGTTGTGCCTCCAGCTTAGCCGAATTAGGTAGATGTGCGCATGCAGGACCAACAGGAGGTGCCAGTAGGTCCGCCAAGAGCTGGGGGTGAGGATCAGCCTTAGGTGTAGCCTTAGGTACAACCACAGGTACATCAATGAGTACAACCACGAGCATAGCCAGTTGGGTAGGTGGATCCTCGGGATGTGCTAATTGTGCAGCTACAGTCCCAAGTGCAAACCTTGACAGGAGAGAGGGATCAAGCTCGAGCTGAGAGAAAGTAGATGAGGGTTGAGAGGGACTAGGCCATTCAACAAAGATAGGTTGCAGAGCTATAGACAGCCACAAAGCTAGGCAAGAGATAGTGGCTAGAGAGTATGATAGTCTCCTCTTCCCAAGGTATAGTGTCAGTGCGGTCTTACAGGGATGTCGTCCGAGAGGCTGTGTACTACCAGAGGTATTATCATGAGGTCGTACCTAGAGGAGGATGGGTCCTAGAGTACTCACATCAGACCAGCTATAGACCGGCAGAGTGTCACGGTGATAGGGGCAAGGACAACATTCACGGGGACAAAGCATGATCGGGATGCTACTTTTGTGCCTTATGGGCTCATTTTTGATAGCCCGATGGGCCTTTTGTACTGATTGACATACATGTACAGTGATCTGGTTTATTCTTGTACTATGACAGTTGTTTGATTATATATATATGAGTCAATGACGATTTTGATGCGATGCGACATGTACTCTTTTTTTATCATGTGTGGATGATTTTATTTCTATATGTTGTGCAATGATGTTATATGATGCTATATGATGCTATTTGATGATATATGATGGATTTATGGATGCATTTATTTCTGATGATGTATGCATTATGATTATGACTAACAAATCTATATTATTTTTCCTTATGATATGCAGATGTATTTATATGATGTGCAATGATGTTGTCTATATGATGATCTATTTATGTTGATGCAAATAATGATGTGATATGTGATATGGATTGTAACATGCAAAATGATATGTGACTTATTTTTATAAATGAAATGATTATGGATGCATGTACGCTTTGCATGTGATGATTTTGGATGTTCCTATTTATGCTTATTTGGAATTATTTATGCAATGAATGATTTATGATGCTATTTATGAGATAAAATGGATGATGTAATGAATGATATGATGCACTGTAAATGTGATGGTCATGATATGATGTAAATGAGATGGTCTTTTAAGATGCTTAGAATAACAGATTTTATTATCCTAAACATATTAAATGATTATGTAATAAATGTGATGCATTTAATATGATGTAATGATATGTCTATGTAAAGTGGTATGATGATGCGTAATGTAATATGAACATAATGTGGTGAGATGATGTTATGATGTTATGCAAGTATGTATTCCTATGAATTATTTATAATGCTTATATACCTATTGTGTATGATTATACGATATGTGATAATGGTAAAATGATTATGCAATGCTTATGCAAGTGAATGTTATGCGATGATTTATGTAATAAATGCAATGTGATGCAAGAAATGGATGCTCTTATCTATAAATAATTCTCATGTTAACATGTTTATATGATGATGGAAATGCAATGCATATGTTCCCTATATGATATGTTGATGCAATTTTCTAATGATTTGTGGATGCAGGATCGATGACGATGATGGTGGTGGTGATGATCAATTATCATAGTACTTTGTTAGTGCAGTGAGCAAGAAGAGAAGAAGTCATTTCAACAAGACACAAGATGATGCAAATGAAAATGATGATGATGATGATTTCTTGCCAAGGAATTGGGATTTTCAAAGGGCGAATTTCCTTATGTTTGATAACACACGCGATACAATGCATCAAGGTATTAGAAAACTAGGATGGCGTGGTACCTAGTGTGATGAACTTTGACTTGACAAGTAGATAGGAGTATCCTTGTTCACACTTGACATACGAAAACCTTTCTAGGATGCAATTTGGATGTTTCAAACACCTCGGGCCAAAACATGGAATGGTAAACCGATCCATGCAATAGTCAACAAGTTGTTCAAAATACCCTCCATACATACCTAACAAAGTAAGTATTCGCCAAGGTTATATTACAAGAATGTCCAACAAGCATAGTAGACAAAAAGATAGTGATCATTTCCCCATTCATATTTCTCTTAATCCTCTATTGGGATAGCATCGAGAAGTCCTTGGAATGAGCACAATAAGATAAGTTAGAAGATAAAAGACAAAGTAAACAAATAAGCTGATGTTCTTCAATACCGCTAACCAAATGAGGATGTGTTTTCTAAGGATAAGAACCGAAAATTATTGCCAAAAGATAATTCCCATTGTAGGAAGGATTCATCCTAGTACATGTTAGTGGATGGTGGCACGTCATTTCATTTATCCAAAGCGTTCTAAATGATGATTGATATGGGACTAATTTGGATGATGAGTTACCATTACAAGGAGAAAACCAACTTGTTTATGCATTGACTTAGACCTAAGACTTGACATTTTGAGTTTTCTCTTTTGACTTGCTAGACTTGTTTTCAATTGTCTTACCAAAGATTGAGGATGACAATCATTTATTATGAGTGTTATTGCGGGTACAAGAGAGATGAGATGGATGGATTTTTTCAAATATTTGGATGTTTTTGACATTTTGCAATGTTTTGAGGCTATTTTTTTGGTATTTTCGAGGTTTTCAAATGTTTTGATTTTTGATTTTTCAATGTTTTGGGATTTTCTGAGATTTTGAACAAGAGACTAACCTAAATACCTATCCTAGGGGCCTCTGGGGCTGATCAACAGATTAGCCTTGCCTACGTTATACATGTAAAAACCACATAGTTCGACTAACGAATTAACCGATTTACAAATGATGATATACATGATGAGATGTCAGTTTATTATGACATACTCCTATAGGACTGACCTAAATGTCTTGGGGGATGATCAAAGATTAGCCTTTCCTACGTTTAAGCTCAAAGACAACGTAGTTCAGATTCCAATATTTTTGATATTTTTTTGATTTTCAACTTGTTTTTGGATTTTGATATGATTTTGGATGTTTTTGGATTTTCGCATGATTTTGACATTTTGGATATGGACATGTGTGATGATATCAGTGCTTTGTTTAGGATTTTTGTTGAAAACCAAGCTAGGGTTGATTGATCTAATTGACGGATTGATGATGATCATAACATTGTTGAGGATACACAACAATGCAAGGATTTGATTGATCGGGATTGATGATGATAACATTGTTGAGGAATCACAACAATGCAAGGATAGTGTTAAGCAACACAAGGATTGAGATGTCGATCGGATTGATGATGATAACATTATTGAGGATGCGCAACAATGCAAGGATAGTGTTTAAGCAACACAAGGATATCCCGAGGTGATGATTTTTTGATTGGATTTGATTGATCATGATTGATGAATCTTGTTTTGGAACAAAAGTTGTTCGAATGATTTGATGTGACGTTTGAAGTACAAATTAGATGAGACTGATAGTGATTGTTTGTATTGGTGTTCAATGAAAGATGAAGTGTGATAAGGAATGTCTTCTCATCAAAATATGCCATGGGCTAGTGCTTTGGACTTTGGATTGTAAATGCTTGAATAATTTGATTTCACGTTTGCCAATGTTTGGATCACCACATAAGTTGGAGAACATAATCCAAGATTTATTCTCGAAGCAAGATGTACATATCTACCCCCAAAGTCTAGCAATGTATGGAGTACGATGGGTGCATCCTTGGATAGGTGTATGGATGAATGGATATGGTAAGTACGCAAAGGATGCCAAGGATTATCTTGCGATAAGATAAGGTGTTTGAATGAAGGAATGCTTCATTGGATAATGCTTCATGGTTCAGATAATGTTGGATCTAGGATAGGATCAGTGAAAATGACCCATGTCAAAATTTTTACCATAAGCAAGTGAAAAGTGTGCACCAAAATTGTCAAGATCAAGATAATTGGGATGATGGATGCAGATGGATGAAAATGGATTAGATAACTGGTTCATGGATCTATAGGTTTATGGATAAGACAGATGGAATGTTGGCTTTATTATGGATGGGATGAGATGCTTTCACCTAAACTACCACACGTAGATGCTCGATTCTACACATGATGCTTGTTTTCCAGGTTTTCATCATGCTATCTACCCAAAGCACTGCCCATGCGGTTTTCACTAGAGGATGATTTTTCTCTTTACTGTTTTCAATGCTTTTTCTGATTTTTTTTGGATTATTTACTTTTTTGATTTTTCTGAAAGATTTTAAGCTCATGTTGAATCACAAGGTGTTGTTAATATAGATGCTCTTGTCATAATGTGCAATCAATATCCTGCTTGAAGAAGCTGCTTTGCTAGAATACGTGCACTTGAATGCAACTTTTGGGATTCTTGATCTGCTTTATTGATATCAGGGTTAACTCTGTCTCTGTGCGTACATCGTGATAGAGTGCCTTCAAAATCCTTATGATGAAGGATCATTGCTAATACATGGTCAATGTGAGAATTAGATACTATGCATGGAGGTGTGGATGGAGTTTGGTTAGGGATCATAAAAGATGGATTGGTTGACAGCTTGGAATCTTTGACTCTCCAAACTTGGGAAGATGAGAAATGATGGGTGGATACGAAAGTGTGCATGGAATTAGGAACAACTACTTGATACACTTTGTACATCTCTTGAAAATCATGCTTTTGCTTTTGTGGACATCTTTGATGGATACTTTTCCCTTTTTTATTTTTCCCCATAGTTTCTTTGACTGATAGAGTTTGATATGGATAATATTTCTTTGTATGTTTTGGTATCTATGCGTATTTGATTTGTCCATTATGCTTCTCAACTTCTTTTCCTTTGATAACGTTCTTTGTACTTTGATTCAAATATTTCCTTTGATGTTGGTCCCAATTCGTGGATGGGGTGATGGGTGGATGAAGATTCATGGCGTGGTTGGTTGTAGTATTGGCAATGGTTTCACCATAAAGATTCTTCGTGCTCCCTATGTTGACCTTTTCTTGAGACATAGTTTCCCCCAGTATTGTGGAGGTAGTACCTTTATGCTTTGATTTCGCCTATTCGGAGATGTTCTGTTTAGTAAGCACTCTCTGATAAATGACCATTGTAGATGATGTTATTAGAATTTGTTGCTCTATTGACTTTAGAATATCCTATTCTGTTTGACCTATTTCCTTGAGTGGATACTATTGGATATCCGCATACCTGATGTCCTCAGTCTGATTTTGGGATATATTTGATTTTGATGTTGATAACTCAATAACCTGCTCTTTTTGTGTAATAATGTCAGGAGTAAAATAATCATGTTTTGAATGAAGATCATATGTGTGTCCATCCATAGAAAGCATCTCATGGGTAGATGGAGTATGTGCTACATGGATATGATCATCTTGCATAGATAGGAGAGTGTCCATTAGATTATTGTAGTATCTTGAAGATACAAATTCTTGATCTTGAATGATTTCGGAGTTGTTTTCGACATGCTTTGGATCAAGTTCTTGACATGGGTCAGTTTCAAAGGATGGATTACTTACAAAGGGTTCTTGGATGTCACCATTAGGCATGGGAATTGGCTCAATATCCTCTTGATCTTTGATTGGACTTAGATCAAGTGTCGAGTTGAGGATTCCTTTAGTATTTGTAACCATGAGGTCAAAGGGGGTCAACATGTCTTGGAAAGGACCACTACTAGAATTTGGTGAAAGATGTTGTTCATGCTCTGGAATGAATTCTTGAGATATGTCCTCTAACTTATAAGGCAATGTAGAGACATTTTCAACATGATCATAGGTGAATGGATTGTACATTATGTCAATAGGATCAAATAATCCTAACACTCCTTGAAATAGATCACTAAAAAGTGGCTCTTGATGTATCATGAGTTGATCATCGGGTGGGGTAAAAACATCTTCAATATGCTCCTTAATTGAGAGATATTGAACATTGTTTTTAAAAATTGTGGTGGAGAGATTGTGAATTTCTTCAACCATAGAGTCAAGTGATGTTGACATTTCTTGAATTGGATCATTGTTGGGTATTGTTGGTGGATTTTGATCATGATTGAGAAGTGAATCTTGACCTATGTTGATTTGATCTTTGGATGAGATAGAAACATCTTCAATGTGCTTTTTGATGGATAGATCTTCATCATTTCTTTCAACAATTGTGGTGGGGAGATTGTCAATGCTATCACTAGTGGTTGAATGTTCATCGTTATCCCCAATAGTTATCATTTTTCGTGTTTGTGCTTGTGTTTGTTGGGTAGCTTGAGAGGCTTGTTGGACTTTTTGAGCTTGTGTTTCTTGTTGCATGGCTAGATATTGTTGGATGACCTTTTGGTAGGCTTGGTGAGCTTTTAGCGCAATGTTGTATTGTCTTGCTGCATTTGGTTTTGGTGGTAGTGGTGGCGGATCATGGTAGTGAGGGATTGAGATGTGATGGGTGTGACAGGGGTGGTGGGAGTGATCGAGGTGATAGGAATGGTCAAAATGACCAAGGTGATAGGTCCTTGGGAGACCACATTTTGATTTGTTGGGATCAACATTATTGTTTGATTGGATACCATCTATTGGTGTGATGTCGATGGTATATTCAAAGGATTTGATGTGATGGCTTGATTGGTGTTAGGTGGATTGATTTGGATGGAGTGATTGGTGTTAGGTAAAGGGGGAAGCCCTAAACCAAGGAATGATGTTGATATGGGTAATGGTGGTGGAGATGTCTCTTGGCACAATGACTCAACTATTTTGGTAAGTGTAGCAATTTAGCAAATTTGATCTTGATTTTGATCTTGACTCCCTTGATATAGTTGATTTGGTTTTTGTTCAAGCAAATTTGGGATGCATACTTGTGTTTTTTGAATGGGATCATGGACAAATTGATTTTGGAAAATGTTATGATTTGGGATGATGTTCAGATTTGGCATGATAGGTTGAAATTGAACATTGTTGGTGTTGGGAATCACATTGCCTTGATTTAGGTAACTTTGATTTTGCATGGTGTTACCTTGACTTGGATTAATACATGGAGTTGTTAACATCTTGTTTGGACTTTGGACAATATTTGTATGATTTACAAACATATCCATCCTAAAGTTTACCAAGTTTGGATTCAAAATGTTCATGTTTTGTAAAGTTGTACTTGGTACATTCACATTTTGCATGTTGGGATTTGATGAGATGACGTTGTTCATTTGAAGGCTCATGCATTGATCGTTCGGTTGATAGATTTGTAAGTTTGGACTTGGATTTAAATCTATCATCGAGAAAGGTGTTCTGAACTTTTGACTGGGTATACTCGCATTTGTTGTACCATCAAGGTTTGTAGGAGATAATGATCCTATGTATGGATTGTATAAATGTGAGTTTTGAAAATCAATTGGAATTGTAAGGTTTTGATAGTTTAGTTGACTTGGATTACTCATGATGTATGGATCAAGTTTATATTCCATGTTCCTCTTGTGTTGAGGTCTAGTTTGGACCATAAAATAAGGATCAATTTTCAAGAATGTGGGAGGTGAACCTCTAATTCTTTGGATTGATCTAAACTCTAGGTACAAAAAATAAAGTCTAAGTTTTTAAGGATCAAAAGGATGGTGATGAGATATGAAAGATGGATGATTGGTGAATGATTGGAACTCTTAGGAAATCTTGATGAGGATACTAGACTTCAAGAATTGGATTGATGTTTTGATTTGATTTGGATTGGTTTGACTTGATTTGGATAGTGAACTCGTAAAATCTAAGAGGTTGTATATTATCCTAGAGTAAATTTATCCACAAGATACTAATTTGACTAAATGTGTAAAGAAGGATTCATCTAGACACACCTAACCAAACAAGATGATTTTGATTTGATTTAATTTTGGATTTTGGATAGTGAACTCATAAACCACAAGATGTTTGGATTTTATCAAGGGATAGAATTGTTCACAAAGATGGATAATTTTACTAAATATGTGGAGAAGGATTCATCTACACACATATAATAAAATGAAATGATTTTGATTTGGTTCAAATGATTTTCCCAAAGTTTAGCATGAGGGATTCTTTCAAGATTTCCAAGAATTGTTTATGAGATGATTTTGATTTGATGTTTGGAGGATGGATGAAAGTTTTGATTTTGATCCTAAGAAACTTAGAGAGACTTTGTTTACTAGACCAAGATATTGAAGAACACACTTTTCTCTAAGAGTAGTTCAAACCAAAAGACCAATGTTTGCTCGAAAGATGATAAAAAGATAAACAAGCACATGTGTGGGGTCCAATTTGTTATCTTTTGCTTTAATGACTTCTTTTTACCAAAAACAAATGCTTGATTATGTTTCAAACTAAATGTCCAATGTCACAATTTCTTTTCATCCCAAAAATTGCTATGTGGAAGTTCCATGAAATCAGGACAAGGGTTGCCTAATGTTGACCTTTGTAAGAGAAAATTAAGATGTAAACCCAATTACTTAGAAACCTCTAGAGATGTAATCGCTAGGGTAAGCAATAGCTCTTGAGTTTTCTCAAAGGTATTTGCTCTATCTAAGGGGTTTGAAATTTTGATGATTCGTCGAATGTTGGTTTCAATGTTTTGGATACAAGCACTGTGTTTTCAAACTGACTCACAAGCAATATAACACCCTAGCTCAATTGGTACATTTTTCTTGGTGGGCTTGCCTCATGCCCTTCATAGTAGAAGAGATGATTTTACATGCAACCAAGGAAAAAATATAAAGGTATGTTAAGAATGAAGTCTTAACCTCTATATTTTAACCAAGATTGGACATGGAAAGTAACTTCTTGGAATCTAAGTTCCAATACACCACTTTGATAAACTCGTTGGATGGACTGGTTGGCTACTACAAACAAGGGTTTTAGTTCAAACTTTCCTTCATGGAGATTGACCCATATGGCAAGAGTCCCTTTTCAAATCTATCTCGTCAGAGCCAACCGCGTGATACTGGCATTTACTCCAATACCCACATTTATATCCTGGTTGGAAATACTCTTGGCTTTAGAGTGTTACTGGTTGAGTCGTTCCCTTGGGTGAGTACCTTTTCCCCAAGGCAGGCCCTCTAGGATAAACAAAAGCGAGTAAAGACAATATTTGTAACTCGATCAATCTTTGTTGGCAACAAAGAGAGAGAATGTACGCAATAATGCCCCCACTCACACTCGCACAAGATTTTGTTCAATTTTAAAACCCAAAGATGAAGTGTGGAGGTGATTTCTTTGTCTCACCCTAAAGTCATGAAAAAGGCCTTTTGATTCTCAATATCACTATAAAGCACGAGAGAAGTACATACATCCTTTTTCAATGAATTTAGTTTAAGTAAGCCTTCACGAAAACAAAGTTGCACTTGTTCTTTTTAAATCCATAAAGCAAAATGTGAGTTCTTTTCAAGCACCAAAAGACAAGTGAGAGATATTTTGTTCAATTGTTACCCAAAAAAAACTCTAATAAGTTGTATCCCTAATGTTTGTTTTAGCCCTTTGCAAGAAAAATTTGAAAAGGTTCTTTTTAAACCCAAACAAAACTAGTGTCCTAAGAAAGAAGTGATACCAATTTCTTAAAAGTGTTAAGAAAACACTAAAGTGTTTAAAAACACTTTGATCTTGTGAAATATCCTCCTCATGCTTCTCCTTCTGTCATTTTCGATTTCCAACCTACAAGGGAGAAAACCAATCAGATTCTAGAAAATAAAG
Source organism: Sequoia sempervirens (assembly GCA_007258455.2). Classification (NCBI taxonomy): domain Eukaryota; kingdom Viridiplantae; phylum Streptophyta; class Pinopsida; order Cupressales; family Cupressaceae; genus Sequoia; species Sequoia sempervirens. The sequence continues at coordinate 20,886 of VDFB02129890.1, forward strand.
AGATTAAAAAGCAAAAAATAGAAGAAAAATTGATCATTAATCAAAAAGCACATGCTAAAATTTAAATTCAACTTTTTACTCCCTCCCAGTGGCACAACCCGTGACTACGTCAGAGTTTGATTTCTCAGTGGTGCTCTCACAGGGCCACTTACGAGTCAGTGTCACTCTATGTCAGGATAGTGAGCTCAATTGCATCACAATTTTTTCAAGCGTTGTAGTTTGATGTTTTCAAAAATTCTTGCGAGTCAAACAGTCAAGTGGCAGAGCTTTAAATTCATTTTTTTTTTGGGTGGGAAGAGTCTAGCGTCACACTTTGAGTTTCCCACGGTGCTATATAGCGACGCTAAAGAGTCAACAGTGCCAAAACAGTGACCCTGAGCTCTTAGCATTGAAATTTTTCTGTATATGAACAAAAACATAGAAATTTGTGAGAAAAGTTATTATAAATGATATCCAGCCCTCCATCTAGCACCAAATGTGTGAACCCCAATCCGAATACCTGCAAAACAAAGAGAAAAACACACTAAGTTAGATATTGCAAGCATGAACAAGGATTCCCCATGAAATCCATTTACACAGCTCAAATTAGGAAAGAAAACAATGAATAACACAATGAAACAAGAAAATATAGATTCAATCCTAATTAGAATAGCAAACACATGATCCCATGGGGGAATTGGTGCCAATTTGATGTGAAAATTGGCCCTTTCCCAATTCCTAAGATGCAAGCTTGATATGTAGATGATGATTGATCCACTTTGTTGATGAAGGATGAGAGCTCCAAGCCAAAATCTGCAATAACCTTGCTAAGAACTCAAGATTGATGGATGGAAATGGCTAAATGTTTTGGCATAATAACTTTATATAATTTGTGGATGATAAAATGAGGATATGAGCACTTTATTTATAGAATGACAAGATGGATGAATGTCCAAATTTGAGAAATGTGGGACTAACATTCATCCAATGGCAAGATGGCACTTGTCAATCTATGAGTGGATGGAGGATGTGCAAGATTTGAGAATTGTGCCAATAAATGCATATTTTTGAATTTCAGATTTGTTGAAATGACTTGCAAGAGGGAAGGGAAAATGAAATAAATTCCACTTGGCTCAAGGCAAAGGACATGTAAGATGAATTTATTGCCTTGTCGGATGTACATGTTGACTTGGAATTTTTGAATTCAAATTTGGAGAATATTCCAAAAGATTCCTTGTGAGAAAAATGGAGATTTAATAAATGAATTAAATCTATTTTCATGTGCAACTTGTAAAATCTAGAGGATGTGGCATGATAGGAATTAAATTAATCAAGGGTTACTTAATTTAATGAGAGGTTAGATGATGTGACCTATTTGACTCAAATTTATGGATTTATTTAAATCAAATAAGAGAGGAATATGATAAGAGAATAATTAAATAAGGATTTTGATTTATTTAATTAAAAGAGATGGTGTTAGATTAAATCAAATAAGGTTTCAATTTATTTAATTTAGTGGATAGACTCTAGAGATTTAATCAAAACAAAATTAATTAATTAATTAAATGGGATAATTAGATCAGAAGGATTGATTTAATTAACAAAAGAGGTGAATTAATTAGATAAAATGGTTTATTTAATTAAGAGAGAGAAATTGATGAATTTAATCAGATAAGGAGATTTGATTAAATGGTTAGACTGAGGGATGATTCAGGATGAAACGATGTTAGTAGTCGGGATCAAGTGCACAATGTCAATCGGTATATTTTACGTGTCTATAGGAGGTATGATGCAAATTACTAAATTTAAATTTACATTTGTTGTTATATATGTTAGTTCTAGTGAAAAATCAAACCATTATTGATTTGTAGTTTAATTCCTATTTGGATGGTTTATACAAGGCTTGAGCATGTCTCAACATTGGCGTGCAAATATTTCCATCGTGGAGAGTGATCGTGAGATAGTCATAAGTGATTATTTTGTTAAATATATCATTTTTTATAATGTAATTTCTATATATTAATGTCTTTACTTCTTATTGTAATCTTTAGTTAAAACTTCACTAGGAGCTAAACTCTAGGAGGAGCAGCAAGAGCACTCCTCGAGCACAGCAGAAACGAGTGACTGAATTATCACCATTGGATCGCCAAACAAAGGGAAAGAATTTATTTCCATAGCATGTTGAGAAATGAATTTTAATTCCAAATCCCTTTGTTGTATGCCTAGACATGGCAATTTTGTACATATTTTGTATTGGATATATTTGACGTTGTATGCCTATATGGTATTCTCATAAGCCTATATGGCTATTTTGTAACTATATTTTATACTTAAATCAACATATATTGATGTATGTGTACATGGCTATTTGGTTAATACAAATCTTTTTTATCGATATTTGGTGTCCATATTTGATCTGAGAATTTATGACACATATGTAGAGAAATAGAGGAATACTACAAACTAAAACACATTACACTTTTGTTCTCACTGAATTTATGTACTCTCCAACATCTCTCTTCTCTCATGCGAAGAGTTAGAACTACTTGGCCATGCCTTTGCATCATTCAGGAAGTTTTTCTCTTTTTGACAATGTCAAAAGCATGGCTGCATATAGATTAGGCAAAAGACTTTTCCTTTTAGATTGGAAATGCATGGAATTTTCAAAAATTATCCTTGATATTACAAAAACATATGTGTTTATACCATAGCAAAAAAATATTTTGGGGAAAAAATTGGCAAACAAAAAGTATAAGATTTTTTGAAAATTTGGGGAAAAAATTGGAAAAAATTAGATTTAAAAAAAAAGGTAAAAAAAAGTAGAACAAGAGATAAAAACTTGTTTCAAAAAATTTAAAGGCATTTCCATAGCATAGAGATATAGAGAGAAAATAAAATAAAGAGTTTAACTAATAAATTGTAAAAAATAGATTTTGTAGTTTATATTCATATCGTTGATTACATTACATTGCACATCTTTCAAACTCAAAGCATTGCTTCACATTGCATAACTAATAACTAGATGTTGATAGATGACAAAATTTCAATTACAATATAGTTTTTACAAATTCAACCTAAGAAGTTATGCAATTACTTAACATTGCATAACTAATAACTAGGAGTAACTGCCAATTGCATTTGCTTGTCATGGAATTCTATGAGACCACATTTCTTTGAGGCATTTTTTCAAACAATTCACTGCCTTGTCTATAGTACCACATTTTTGATACATGCCTACCAAAGAATTTTGTCAAAATAGTTCACTACCTTGTTGCTATGGTTGAAAGCCTAAAACAAGTGCTTTCAAACAAGCTATGGATGCTTGGAAAAATATATCAAAAGCATAATAGTAAGCAATATCATAGACAAGGTAGTGAACTGTTTGAAAAAATGCCTCAAAGAAATGAGGCCTCATGGTCATGTAATGCCATGACAATCAAATGCTTTTCCTAATTGACTTTGTTTTTGAAAGTTGAAGCTTCTCCTGAGTCACCAGTGTTGCTCTCTCTTCCTTTTCAGACTATTTCATTGCTACAGATTGTCTCTGGGATTTAATCATTTGTACCACATGCGGTTGATGTGTTTTGAATCCTTGCATCTAAACGAAATTTCCTCAACATAAATATTGCTAGGGAATTTCAATGTTGCCATTGTAGTTGGTATTAAAGCCAGTACCTGCAACATTGAAAATTATCCTTATATAAGAACTCCTTCCATCTTCCTGGCTTGTAACACTCTTGATGGTGGCTACATAAAATCTGATTTTGATTCCTCTTCTAAATTAGAGGGAGCTCATATATCCTTGTTTTGACTCTTCTGAATTATCAGAATCAGAATCACTAGCTTCCATATTCAAAAATTCCCAACCACCATCTTCAATAAATTGGCAACTAGAATCAGAATCACTAGCTTCCATATTCAAAAATTCCTTCATGCCATCAAGTGAAGATTGAGGAATGGCATCAATGCAGAGTACATCCCACTTGAAGTCTTTCAAAATAATAGTCATATCAAATGCCTTTTTCCCAAGTCATACTCTCTCAAGGTTAACAATCATACATTGACCTTCTTGCCCCTCCTAAAGTTTGGACCACATCCATTACCTCCACATAAAACTTGACATCCTTGGTCTTCTTAGTTCCCATTCCTTGATATGGTTATGAAAATGAAAATGAAGCAAAGTAATCATCTCCTTCTCTGCTCACTGGAAGAATGCATGCTTAATGTTTTGATACATGATATCAACTCACTCATCTACTCACATGGTTAACAACCAAAATCTTGAACTAATAGTGATTACTAAGAAAGGTAATTAC
>VDFB02129890.1:25784-38522 GCA_007258455.2 Sequoia sempervirens
AAACATTCAATAAAGTGGCATTTAACTAAATGAAGGCATAATGCAAGTCCATCATGTGTTGCTAGACATGTTCCTCGAAGAAGCAAAAAATGTCAAAACTAACACATAATGCACTCACGTTACATTTTTCTTTGGGAATCCCCAAGCCTTAGCTTTGGTATTTTCCTTGGAATACCAACCCAGAGGCTTGGAGGGAATTCCCAATGACCAGAGACATGTTTTTGCAAATTCTACAAATTTTTCACATAATCGGGTTCGTGCTCACCGTCAGGATTGTATCTAGTTCAATATCGACAAAATTGAACACATGGGTAATGTTAGGTTTTCTTTTAGCCTTCCAACCATGTAATTTTTTTCACTTTCTAACAATGTTAGGCCTTTCATCAATAATTTCTTTTGTTTGATGTCTATGTTTTGTCAAAAGTAGTGTTTGGTATTTTTTTCATTATAAATTAACCATTCATCGAAATTTCAAATAAATTACATTTTTAGAAACTAGACTCTATTCTACAAATTTAAAAAAAAAAAAAACTATTACTTTCTAAAATTTGTAGGGGGAGCACAACCAAAATTCTACTTTTTAGGAAGTGCCCACTTAGAAATAGTAAAAAATCAAATATTCAATAAAAATTTATTATAAAAATTGTGCATCAACTAGATACTGTTAGCTAACTTCTAACTTTAGTGATTTTAAAAATACTACAAAAAATTTCATCGTGCTAGGGTCATACAAGAGTTGCTATGTTATGTTGTTTTGACAAAAACAATAATTTGTGTACATCTCTCTTTTGAACCACTTAATCTCAACCATTTTCAAATTAAATTTGTAGTTTAGAAAGTAGACTCGGAGCACTTTGATCCTTGTTTTTGTTCCATCTCAAAATTTTGAGTGTAGCTATCCTCAATTTCACATCCAAGGTCAATATTTCCTGATTTCAGAAAAAAAGTGGCCACTTAAGCCCCCTTTTTTGGGAACCAACTTGGTGCACTTACCCACATATGATCTAGTAAGATTCATTCTAGCTAAGTTAGATACTTCCACAACTTTTTCAACTAAAATTGTTGGCTAAAAATATATGGAGCACCACTTTGAGTCCAATTTACCAAAAAAAAAATTATTTAAAAAACTTGAACTTTCAATATTTCTTGCTAATGTAAGTAATTTTATTTTAAAAGTATAAAATACCCTTTTGTAGATTCATAAGTTTAGTTTTCAAAAATATATTTATTTTAATAGTTTAATTATTTTTTATATTTTATTTTTTATTTTTACTGAAAGTAGGTTATTAGCAAAAAATATTAGGTTGATTACTATGCCAAGGAAAAATACTAAAACTTATTAATTTTTTTTAAAAAAAATATGATGCACTAGATAAAAGAATCTATTTCAAGATCGTATAATTTTTTTTCCATTTTAGATAAATATTTAATATGAAAATTGACGTTCGATGAAAACAGTGTTTTTTTATTGACGTGCATTTTAAGATTTATTTAAAAATATAGGTTTATGAAAATTAGAAAAAAATATATCCATGCACTAAAATTTCAAGTTATAAATACACACAAAATATTTGAAAGAAAAAAATAAAATTTACTATAAAAAGTTTGATGTCCTGTGCAACTTTATTTTTTAGCATTTTATCAGCAACTAAATTATAGTGTTAATTTATTAAAAACTAGTTTTAAATCATTTTTTATTTTTATTTTTAAAATAAAAACATAAAATATACTAAAAAAAACATATTTTACTAGTTTACATCATTTCAAAATTCAAAACATATATGCCACTTTTTAGTGATTCAAGTTTAAAAGTTGGATCAACGTTGGTCGTTTCCTTTATAAAGTGTGACATAGATTTTTGCTTTTACCCCTTATTTATTACATTAGCTGCACCTTAATTGATTATGAGACATGCTATTCACCAATTTAAAAACAATGTTTGACTCTTGTATTCGCAGCTACTAGTAAGTTGCGACATTATTTACTAAATATTGAAATACAAGTCGTCACAAAAATTGATCCTCATAAATATCTTTTTCAGCAAAACAGACCTCTCTGTATGCTTAGCTAAGTGGGTGATGGTGTTAATTGAGTTTGACCTTAAATTTTTTTCACAAAAAGCAATCAAAGGCCAAGCCTTAATTGATCACTTAGCTAAAGCTCCTTCTCCTTTTGCTTTACCTACTCCTAATTCCTTTCTTGATGATCATGTCTTAACTACTGACATTACACCATGGGAGTCATTTTTTTATGGATCTAAGTGTCAAACAGGTTTTGGTGCTAGAGTGGTATGAATTCCACATGATGGAAAACCTATTCCCTTATCCTATCGATTAAATTTTCTATGCATAAATAATACAACTGAGTATGAGGCACTGATTGTAGGTTTACAAGCTACTTTATCTCTAAACGCTAAACATATCAAGATCTTTGGTGATTCACAATTGGTCATCAAACAAATCAATGGTACATATCAAACTAAACATGACAAATTATTAAAGTACAAGGATCTTATAATGATACTATTAGAAAAATTTAACTCATTCACCATTGATAATATCCCAGGCAAAGATAATCGACATGTGGATGTAATGGCAAGTGTAACTTCTCTCATATCCCCACATTTCCATAGACTTCACTTTCGTTATCCATCCCATCATGAAACCCTCAATCAATACTCTGTTAGAATACATTTTGGTGATAATTCAAGATGCTTCGCGCGAATGGTATAATACAATATACAACTATTTCAAAGACGGTACTATTCTCAAATCTACCACAATGAATACTCGAAAGTGTATACATAAGCTCGCAGCTAAATATGTGATCCTTGCAAACTCATTGTATAGAAGATATTTTAATGGTCTCCTATTACGATGTCTTAGAGATTCTGAAATCCCTTTAGCGCTCGAACAGGCTCATGTTGGTGCCAATGGAGTTCATTTTGGAGGATGTTCGTTAGTGCAAAAAATTATTTGTATGGGTTATTATTGGAGACATATGGAGAAGGATTGCTTTGCCTATGTTAAATGATGTCACAAATGCCAAGAGAATAGCAATTTGATCCACACTCTTGCTATTGAGCTCCATGCCAATGTTCCCATTTGGTCATTTTCAATATGGGGGTTAGATCTTATTGGAAAAAAATGATCACCTTCTTCTATTGGACATATGTTTTTTAGAACTACAACAGACTATTTCACGAAATGGGTGGAAGTTATTCCCCTCCATTCTACAACAGCTAAAGCAATTTGTCATTTCATCTTGGACCATGTAATTGCTCACTTTGGAATCCCTTCCACAATGATTTTAGACAATGGAACTCCATTTAATAATAATGACGTTCAAACATTTCTTGAAACATTCAACATTCAACATCGCTTCTCTAAACTGTATTATCTACAATCTAATGGACAAGCTAAAAATACTAATAAGCTTATCAAACAAATGCTCAAGAAAACCGTCACCAAGCATCATAAAGATTGGCATACACAACTATCTTATGCACTTTGGGCTTATAGAACTAATGTTAGATCATCCACAGGGAATACCCCTTATAACCTTGTTTATGGCACTAATGTGATTATGCCCTTGGAGTTAGAAATTCCTACTTTGCGAGTTTCTCTCTGAGATATTTTTTATGATGATACATCAACTCGAGATGTTTGATGAACAACGCACCAACGCTCTCGAACATCTCCAAGCTCACGTCAAACAATTACAACACAAACACAACATTCATGTCATCCCTCATTCATTTTATAAGGGAGATTTTGTTCTTATTGAAAAGCAATGAAATGCTAGTATTGAAAACAAAGATAAAGATAAGTTCAATCCTAATTGGTTGGGACCTTATATAGTTGATACCAATTATGGGTCTAGTGCTTATCTCTTAACACAGGTTGATGGAACAACCATTAGGGAACCCATTAATGTCACACATTTTCATTGGTATTATCTCTAATCCCCTTTGAATAGTATGGTTGATATAGCAGTGTTGTTTAAAGTTATTTGATGTTATTTCACATTGCTTCATTCTTGACAACTAGATTTGTGTTTGTCTTGAGCATTAAGGTAATTATTTAAGTTCATTTTATAATTTCTTTAGCCCTCATACTATTCAAATTATTTTTGTGTTAAGTTAGATCCTTATTAGTGTATTTAATTTAACATATTCTTTTCTCATTATCAATGTTGTATCTATACTAAAACTACAATATGTTTTACACTAGATCACATCAATCTTGTTAAATCATGTAGCCATTAATTAAATAATTTTACTATAAGTCATTTAATTAATCACATTTCATTTAACATCCACATAAAGAGACACATCATCATAAAATCATATGCATGTCTATATATATATCAAAGTTTTATATACATCTCAAAATCATATACAAAGTCATAATGGTCTGTGAGAGCTAGACCCCTTGGGATCTAGAACTCGTGATCCAGTCCGTGGACATCGTGAGATGGTAATGTGTGACCATGATCATGAACTACCAAGTCTAAGTGCACACTCCAGACCCTGTACTCAACCAACGACTATAAGCCACTCATTTTCCATCTGATCCCTCTCCACTCGTGCCCATGCTAGCTCTACATGCAGTCTCTACCTTTGCTGAGGTCTTTGCTGACTACAAGGCACTCTCAGCTCGATGGAGTCATCTCTTCATGCTCTCATATGCTGCCTATAACCTCACCAAAGGCTTGAGTGACTCTAGTGCTTCCTCCACGATCGGTGAGGGTACATAGTTAGGATCCATCTCCTCCTCGTCAATGGATGTAGGCACTATCTTTATGGTAGCCTAATGATAGAACTCTTGCCAATCTCTCATCGCTCCTACAAGATAGACAATGTACACAATTAGTACCACATCATCATGATATATATATGAAAATAAATCATAAATCACTAAAGGACATGCATAAAATCAAATATCATCACCTATGTCTCTAGATACATGAGGGATGTCAACCTCCTCATCTCTGGGGGGCATGGAGGATGTGCTAGCCTCTCTCTAACTCTGAGTGTTGATGTCTATAGTAGCTACTACCCATGATCTGGTCTTGTAAGTATGTGAGGACTCTCCATGCTCGTACCAATCCTCAATAGCTACCTCATCATCCTCGCTCAGGGGTGGCTCATCCTCATAGTAATCATCCTCCTCGTAATCCTCCTCCTCCTCCTCCCCTCCATCCTAGTCCTCTTAATCAGGATCGGCCTCAGGTTGGTACTCATCATCAATAACATCTGTAAAAATATATGTTGTCCTATACCATACCTCCTATGTTCTCTCCTTTGGCTCATCCATAGGGAAATCCATGGGGAACACAGGATCTAGTCGTGCATATGACCACCACTCCTCGTGCTTGTCTGTGCTACTAACATCATCAGTGTCAGATGTTGGTGGCTGGTCGTGATCTGAATCATTGGAATCACTCTCATGAACATGATCTATAGTCAGCTGAATAGTATCCCCTAGCCTCCAAGCACTCTGCACTAATCATCTAATGAAGGGGCATGCACTTGGTGGTTTTTGCACCTATCCAAACTATTGCATGACTTGCCTGTAATAGAATGGTCTTACAATGTATTCATACCTCCCTGCTAGATATCTATCCATCTGTATCCTCTATAACTGTCTAGTGGGATATGGCCACTATAAAGTGAGTAGATAATGTCTCCATAGGATCTCGTCCTCCTCCAACTGATCAAACCTCACCCTCCAAAAGTGTAAATCCCCATACTGCCATAGGTGTCGCAAGGGATAGTTGAATGCTTGTGGATAGCCTGCAACTATAGTACAAAGGTATCCAATAGGCCTAGTACATGTGATATGCTCAAGGAACCACACTTGTAGAAGCATACAATGGACCATACTATCAATCTCTCGAAATAAAAAATGACCAAGATCATAATACCAGTGTGCTAAAATGCAACGAACCCAAGCATAAACTATCCTCCACTCATACATCCCTCGAATCAAGCGCACCAGTCCCCCATCCAAGTTTTTTTCTCGTCCATTTGGATTGAGAACCAAAGCTATTGTATGCATCATAATCCATCTAACCATAAGAGCTCATGAATACAACAACATAGGAAGCTCGATCCACACTCTAACCCTCTCATCATGTATCAAACCACCTAGACAATATTACATATCTCTCTTCTCCTGAAATGACCGATCCCCCTAGAAATATACTCGCTCTCCCTGAATGGGAACTCAGAGAATGTAGTGTATGTCATAGAGAGTGATCGTCATTTCCCTGATGGGAAGATGATCAAAGGTACAATTATCTACATCCCATTGCTCACACAAAGCCATAAGAATGACATCATGGTATCTCATAGGTGGCATAAGATATGCCCAATAGATACCCACTGACTATAAATGCTCTACCTCTACCACTGATAATGCTAGGGCATGATCTCTCAGAAATGTGAGTTGTCTTCCCCCTAGCCTTTGTCACAATCGGGCGGGGACCTATCAAAATCATTACAAAATGCTCTAAATTTCATCTAATATCTTCAATTTTCAAAATATTCATCAAGCAAGTGTTCTCAAGTCAATCTAGTGTTCTTTTCTAATGGACCTAGACACTTTAGAACCCTTTTTGGACATTTCGCAAAGAAATGGGGACACTTTGTGAAGAAACGAGACACTTTGTGAACAAAAGGGACACTCTGTGAACAAATGGGACACTTTACGAGCTTTTTTCCAAGGACCCTAAATTAACCTATCCATGCATAAAAATCATTACATTATTATAAAATTACAAGAAAAAATTTGTAGAATCAACTCACCTCATGATACAGCTCACCACGTGCCACTTTCTCATGAAGATCATCCAACCACGAAGATGTGTAATCCCTTCTGCTCGACATATTCTTCTCTCACGCATCACTCTCAAGCTACATGAAGGTAAAATGAATAGTAAGTGACAAGTTACATTCTTCTCCTTCTTTTAATTACTTTTCATCTCTTTTTACTTTTACACATTCACATATGGTTATCATCTTTTCAAGAACTCATAATGTAGATATTATTCAAAACAACATAACGAGCGGGTATGTGCAGGATCATGATGGGCCAAAAAGTGGCAATATGATGGGTATGTGGCTGACAACTTTTAACCCAAAATTGATGAAACAAAAGGGTTTTAAAGGAGATTCTTAGCTTTCCACCAATATAAATTATTATTCTTTACTTTTAATTTAATAAGTAATTATTATTCATTTTCTATTCAAATTATGACTAAAGTCGATTGATAGACTGATTGAAAACATCTATAGCTTTCAAACTGTATCATTTTTTAAATCAAAACATGTGTCACACTCTATGTTTTGCATACTATAGGATTAAAAAAAAAAAAATTGAATTTCATGAAGTTTTGACCAAGTTAAGGTGGTCATACATACGAGTTTTATATTTTTAAAAGTTGTAATAAAAATTCATAATTAATTATTTACTTGGAAAAAAATTACAAAAAAATATGCATCACATTGGGACATGAGTCTTCTACTTATATCAAAAAATATTATAAAAAATATTATCATTTTATTGTGGTTAGGTGGTTAGAGACACCTACTTCTTATTTTTTCCTGAAATTTAAGTACCACTGCATTGAAATTTCAAATTTTCACCAAACAAATTTCCTTTTTTTTTAAACAAACCTAGTAGTTTAGAAACTACATTCAATTTTCTATATATTTTATTTTTACATATTTTTGAAATAATATAGATAACTTATTCAAATTTTTATGTCAAGTTGCCTAACTCTGATTTTTCTTATTTTTTTGCCACTTAAGGCCTTGTTTTTTCCATGATGATCCTGCACATACCCGAGCGATAGGGTAATCCATTTTTTATGCTATTTGATGCATTGGAATTATGATTCCACACTCAACATCATCAATCACCTATCATTATGTGGAATGATACTTGGAAATTCTCAATGATATGATGTTTCTTATTCGACATGGCTAGATTGCTACCTTGATTCCACCTCTATAAAGCAAGCAAAATCAAGGGGGGGCATACATCTACCCTCGAATTGGATTCCTAGGAATTAGAAAAAATGATTTTTGGACAATTAACGAATGTGTGTTGTAGGATGCAGTTCCTAATGATGTGGTTGTGCAGATAACTACACTAGGGGCTTTGTTTTCCCATCTTTTGAATGAGTATCCTTTTATGTAATAAGGTGCATTGTTTAGATTCCTTTAGCTTACATATGCACATAGAGTCATATGGGCGCTAAAGTGGGGGCTACATGTGCCATAGAAAATTTGACCCTCTTCAGAAAAGAGATAATTTCATGCATAATTCGACCCACTTTTGAGTCCCTTCACATCATTCACCCTTCAAAAAAACATTTATAGGCCCCTTAGACCCATTAATTTTGATCTAGAGGCTCGTTTAAACTGAGAAATCACATAAAACTTGACAAACAACATTTAATTATATCATACCCTAAAAACCCACCTTCAAATAGGAGTAGTGGGACCCATTCACCACCTTGGGCAAATGAGTCCCCTCTGGTGGGACCCATTTTCCAAGGGTGGCGAATGAGTCCCCTTTGAGGGAAAATTCAAATTTAAGCAAGAATTTAATCAATTTAACTTTAATTTTTGGTGAATGTCAGCCTCTTAGGTCTAATTAATAGGAAAATAAGGCGTTGCTTATAAATACTCATTTCAAGTCATTTCACGCATCTTTTATCATTCCTCAAGAGCAATTCATAAAGTCAAAGTCTTCCGCAACAAGTTTCATTACCAAAAGTTGAAGTTTTAGGGCAACAAACTAGGGTTTTGCAGGTCTTCAAGCTCACTTCTCTTGTCAATATCCAACATTCCAAAAGATTTATGATGGATTCCTATGATGAATCATGAAGAAATCTAGGGTGAAGAAGTGCAACTGGCCACCAAATCACACCTAAGGACTTGGTTTCCTATTGATTCCATCTTCCATTTTCAATCTATCTTCATATTAAGGTTTGCATCTTGTTTGTTTATCATTTACATGTCATTTCATTCCTATTTTTTCATGTGTTGTAAGGTTTATGGGGTTGAGATCTTGTATCATATAGATCATTCTTGCATGTCTTATTCTAGAATAATAGGATATGATCTTTCTCACATCTCAACTTTTCCTAGTCTTTAACATATCTAAGGCTAGGGTTTTTGCAGATTTTTCTCCATTCAAGGTTTAATTACCCAACTAGGGTTTTGACTAAGGAAAACCCCCCATTAAACAAACAATTTTGAGCTATTTTGCAAGAATTTTCTAAGATCTAAAGTCCGGTTTCCATCAGAAATTGTTGTGCATGTGTTAAGGTGCAAGACACAACTTTGAAATTGTAGAAATTTAAAAGTGGAATGATTCAACATGCATGGTGAATGAGTTCCTCCTAAGGTGCAGATTTGAGTTAGATATAGATCTAGGTCCCGGAATTTCTAAAAATAGATTTTGTGCATAAAATTCTTGATCTGGGACTAATATACCCAAGGTGGCGAATGAGTCCCAGTTAGCCTAAAGTCAAGTTTCATTAGTTTTCTAGATTGTTTTCTAGTCATCTCCAATTTTCTAGGTGTAGTCACTTTGAGAAACAACCTTTTGTTTAGTTTAATTTGCATTTTTATGCATTCTTTAAAGCATTTTTGCAAACAACGTGTTGTGTTTTTTAACATATCATAGATCTTAGTTTTACATTCATAATCTATTTTGTATATCATTCAATTTCATTTAGTTTACCTCATTTAGCATAGAAAACATCCTACATAATATAATTTGAGTGAACTAGTTAGCATTATTGGCCTAACTCTCTCCTTTTAGGTGAAAAATCCTAGAAGAGTTAGAGAAGTCCTAAGAGCTAAAAATCTATGGTTCACCTATGGAGATGCAAAGAGACCATTTACACCTTTACTATAAACTCTTCACAACACCATGACCTAGCTATTGAAACAACGAATGATTACCTTACCTACTGTTAAACCATTAGATCCAACAAAGCCTTTGCCTCCAAAATTTCAACCTAATGTGTATTTCCATTATCATAGACAAAATGGACATGACACAAAAAAGTGTAAGCATCTTGAACACATAGTGCAAAACCTCATTTATTCTAGCCATTTATTTGTTTCAAATATCAATGTTAAATGAAATTCATCTGTTTCCCCACCCAATCAAAATTTAGAAATTTTTACCAATCCGATCTCCAAACATACCATGTCATTCATCAAATCCAGTGAAACTAAAAAAAATGATGTCATGACTATTCATAAAACTGTTGAACATCCTGATTCTATTCAACATTCCACTTCTATTAATCCTATGGATGATCTAGTAGAAATGATAAATGTTATCCCTCATAAGGGCCCACCTAAGAAAAATCTTTATATTATGTTTTCTTCTAAATATATCCTTCTAAATCTTATTGATGGTCCTCTTTACATAGCTAGATGTATTTATGATAAGCCCACTAATGGGATACTCATAGATCTTGCTTGTGGTGAGAATGTGATCATTGAGGAATTTTTGGTATTACATGATCTTTATCAATATATTTATGACAAACCACGAGCATGAATCAAAACACAAAATGGTTTTGCATGCCCTATGATAGGATACATCGTCCTTCCATTACAGATAGGACCTAAGATAGTGGATGTAACATTTTTCATCATTCCACAATCAAATCAGTTTTGTTTACGGCTAGGCCATCCATGGCTTCGCTTGATGAAAGTTGTTCCTTCAGTCATACACAAATGTTTAAAGTTTTTGCATGAAAATGACATATTCACTATTCACCATAGTGGCTTTAACCCTTTGTCTTCTAAAGTAAACTTCTCCTTACAAGCTTTCTGGCCCAAGCCCATGGAACCCATAACACCTCTAAAGGATTTCTTTTACATTGATTATCAAAATTTTAAAGAAAATAAAATTGTTGAATTTCCCCTCCACAACCAATCCCCATTCTCTTCCAACACCCCCATCCTTAATGAGACAATGCTTCAACCTAAACTTGAACCACCAACTTCCAATCAACCAAAAATGAACACTTCACCTTCCTCATCTAGATGTCCAAGAGATAATGAAAAAAACCCCATCATGCCCCCTCACATACAACAAGTTTATAAAGAAAAAGAGAAAGTGATTGATACACCACCTATGGTCCCTTTTTTTTCTCCCCTTGAGGAAGAAAAGGATCCTATGATGGATCAACTCGCTCTTACACCTACACAACTTCAAAATAGAATCAAAATAAACTATGGTTCTAGGGAGCGTAGGAATCAACATTGTCTCCTTGCTCATCAATTACAAACTGAAAATAACAAAGAAAATCAATCTCCACCTTTGAAAAAAGAAATAAAAAATGACCCTCATCCCCAATCACAATAACATGATTTGATACAACAACCACAACTCTTGATACACCCTTCATTGGAAATTACCATCTATCCTCCCATCGTGATTAATTTAGATGATGATGATGATGAGATCTCTAAAATAGATGAAGATGTGCATAATGATTTGAATACATTATTTTCCTTTTCCATGAGCTTAAATGACAAATATCATACAACAAGTGTAGAACCTGGTGATTCCCCTAGTTTGACACTTGCAATTGTCCCTTTGGATAGTCAACTGCCCTCACAATACATTGAAGATGAAGGGGAGGCATATGACTTGTTAGATGGTTGACTTGGATTCACCTTGCTAGCCTATTTGTATTTTTCTTTTATGTACCATGTTTGATTTTCTCTCTCTTTGTACACTTCCTCTATTTGTACCTCTATTTTTCTATATGTTGTACATTTCTTTTCTTTTTCACTTTTGTTTTTTGTTTCCCTTTTGAGGATGACACAAAGCATAGAGATTCCCTATGTCTCTTCCATGTTCACCCAAATGGTCTTCCTTTATTTTTTTCCTTTTTCATTTTTTCTTTGTGTTTTCCTTTTGGGGATGACACAATGCATTGAGACCGACATGTCTACTTCATGTTGACTCAAAATCATTTTCTTCTCTTTCACCTCTTCATTTGTTTTTCATTTGTGTTTTCCTTTTGGGGACGATGCAAAGTGTTGAGACCACAATGTCTCTTCCATGTTGACTCAACATGGATCTTTATTTTTCTTTTTTTCACTCTCTTTGTGTTATTCTTCTAGTTCTATGTGTATTTTGGGAATGATGATAGTTTCAAGCTCTTTAATCAAAACATTTCAGTAACAAACATATTGACCCAAAATCCATAGATCCCTTATGTGTTTGGTGTGTTTCTTTTTGGGGGAAACCCCTCTTTCTTTTGTTCCTTTTAATTCACATGATGTAGCCTTACTTGAAAATGTATTCAACTTGGCGTAAGGGCTTTCCAAGTTGGATCTCATGTCTTGTTTCTTTTTTGCATTTTTCTACTTTAAAGAAATTGCTCACAAAATGGTGTGTAGAAATTCCTTTAAAGTGTGGGCATACATGAGCATTTTTTCTTTTTCTTGGTTCTTAGTGCAGCCTTGTTACATCATACAATGCATTTGTCACTTTTTGGATGACATTGGGTGTGATGTACTTCATAAGCATGATCTATCTTAGCATATTACATTCCTCTTAGTGGCCTAATGTGACACAATACATCCCCTAAGTTGTGAATATTCTATTCTTTGATTGGTCCTCTCTTGGAGACATTAGACACAATATTCCCTAAGTTAATACCTCACATGAACTAAGAAAGACT
>VDFB02129891.1:0-13792 GCA_007258455.2 Sequoia sempervirens
ATCCATGAAATGCAAGATATACCATCTACATATCATCAGTGTCTTAAGTTTCTGTATGATGGACTGGAGATCACGATATCAGTTGCTAATTCTCCCAGTCAAATTTGCACTACCATCAAAGCTAGTCAAGACACTTTGGTTCCTAACAATCGAGAAGTAACTATCAGCACCTCCCCAAAAGTTGATACGCAAATCAGTCAACTAACCAAAACCTTTGACAAGCAATTACAGTTCAAGGATAATGGAGTAGGAGAATATTCTCTTTGTCTAGCTAATCTTCCTATGCCACCTTAGTCACATGGACAACCTTCTATCGTACATCATCAGATATCTACAATGTCAACATCAACATAATCAACATCAGAACCAATCACAAAATTCAATGGAAAATTTATCAAGGAAAAATTCCCAATGGAAGATCACGAGGATAGCGAAATGCTAAAATGGCTCTATAGGGAGGAAGATGAAGATGAGACAATTCTTAATATCAAGTTGCCAACTGATAAATATGGTAAGGGATATTCAATCATGCAAAAGATAGGCTATGAGGGTAATGGTCCTATCAGAAAAAGAAAAGGAGTAGTTGAGCCTATTGATCCTCCAGGAATTGCTGCAAAGGATAAAACAGGACTAGGCTATGACGCTAGCTTGAAAGAAACAACAACCAAACAATTTGATGCTACTGTACTCACATTGGAAGAAAGTTCAAAACCAAGTACAGCATGCTTGACAGCAATTTAGAATTTCATCGATAATAACTCTGACACAAACTCTAGAGAATACGAATGGGATACCATCCATAATGATGAATTCTGGAGGGATAAACAGGTTGATGTAATACACAAGTCTACGCCTACTCTAATCAAAGGAGAAGGTTTAGGGACCCAACCACATGAATCAGAACTACAACGCAACTATGATTCTAGTGATACCGAGTCATATTTAATCGAACAAGACTATCGTGAGGACAGTACCATCATTGATCTACCTCATACCTCAGATCCTATAGACACCTCTGTTATGACCATAACCATAGCTGATTTCATGCAACCTAATGATCCACTACCGCTAATACATCACAATCTCATTGACTAGGATCTATCTGAACCTCCTGATATACCTATATTTCCAACCGACAAATCTATCGTAAACTTCCTTTCAACAGATGATGTAAATGATTGTTCCACTGACGATTTTTCAGCATGAGATCCTTGGTAAGGAGAGTGTCAAGTTTCCTAGCTGCAAAAGTAAAAATCAAAAAGAAAGATCTAATGGTGAAAACCAGAATTTGGTAGTGTTAGATCAAACAAAAGATAAAACAAAGAGCATATTAGATGGTGAAAACCTTTTTGAGGCACCAGATGATGGGATGCTTGACACTCTCCCAGAGCACTATCATGAGTGATTGCCTATCTTAATTGAGCCTAAAAAAGTAGTTAATCTTGAAACTACAGAGAAACCAAGGATTCTACAATTGGTTGCATCAATGACGGATAAAGAAGTACCTGAGTTCATGGAATTTCTTAGAGAAAATCAAGTTAATTTCGCCTGATCTTATGCAGACATGCCAGGTCTTGATCCTAATCTTATAATGCATCACTTTTCCATTAAACTAGGAGTAAAGCCTATGAAACAAAAACTTAGAAAGATCCATCCTCATGTGGCACTACTAGTTAAAGAAGAACTTAAGAAACTCCTTGATGTGGGATTTATAAGATCAATTGATTATGCAGAATGGATCTCTAACATTGTTCTTGTATCTAAACCTGACAAAAGTGTTCGAGTGTGCATAGACTTTAGAGATCTTAATAAGGCATGTCCTAAGGATGACTTTCCTCTTCCAAGCATTGATACTATAGTTGATCTAACAACTAGCCATTCCATGTATTCACTAATGGATGGTTTTTCTAGTTATAACCAAATCAAGATTGCACCTGAAGACCAAGACAAAACAACTTTCACATGTCCTTGGGGGAGTTACTATTGGAACATCATGCCTTTCGGTTTAAAGAATGCAGGGGCTACATATCAAAGAGCTATGACTACAATTTTTCATGACATGATGCACACATTCATGGAAGATTATGTCGATGACATACTGGAAAAATCATACACAAGAGAAGGACATCTCGAGATATTATCCAAAATATTTGCAAGGTTGGAAAAGTTCAAAGTTTGCCTCAACCCTAAGAAATGTGTTTTCGGTGTCACATCTGGAAAACTCTTGGGATATATAGTTTCAGCAAAAGGAATTGAAGTAGATCCTGCCAAGGTACAAGCAATCATGGAAATGCCTCCACCAAGGAATATCAGTCAGTTGAGATCACTACAAGGATGACTTCAATCTATACAAAGATTCATTGCCCAACTAGCAGATAAATGTCTACCTTTCACACATTTACTATATAAGAATGTTCCTTTCAAGTGGGATGATAAGTGTGAAATGGCCTTTCAACAAATCAAATAGTATTTAATGAACCCACCAGTTCTGATACCACCAAATCTGGACAAACCACTCATCTTATACATTGCTGCCACAGGGACATCTTTGGGGGCATTGTTAGCACAAGAAGACTCTACAAGAAAAGAAAATGCAATCTATTATATCAGTAGAACATTAACAGGTCATGAACTCAACTACACTTTCATCGAGAAGGCTTTCCTAGTTGTGGTCTTTTCCTCACAGAAATTTTGACACTACATGTTGACTCATACAATCAATCTTGTTGCAAAGATTGATCCACTCAAATATCTGTTAAGTAAGGCCACGTTAACAAGAAGATTAGAAAAATGGGTCATGATCTTAAGTGAGTTTGATATCCATTATATTGATCGCAAAGCAATCAAAGGACAAGCAATTGCTAACCAACTGGCTGAGGCACCCCTACAAGTAGAACATCCCATGCACATTGAATTTCCAGATGTTGATGTTTTCATGGTAGAGTCAAAGCAACCTTGGTCATTATATTTTGATGGCTCATTTACTCAACACGGATTAGGGGTAGGCATACTCTTTGTCACCCCTCAAGGAAATACCATTCCTCGATCATATCAGCTAATGTTTCCATGTACTAATAACATAGCCGAATATGAAGCTCTAATCACTGGACTCAAAATAGCATTGGAATGGAGAATCACATAATTGCAAGTTTATGGTGATTCATAGTTAGTCATTAACCAAATCAATGATGACTATCGGACCAAAGATGACAAATTGTTACCATATAAGAAAATGGTTGACGATTTCAAGAAATACTTTGTAGACATCAAGTTCATTCAAATTCCAAGGCTTGATAACAAGGCAGCTGACACCATGGCCACAATCGCTTCATTGCTACAACTCCCAAAAACTCATGCTCGCTATGAATTTTTGGTGGAACAATCATTTATGCCTGCTTACGACACACTTGAAATCCAAATTATTTGCCACTTAGTAGGATCCAATTCACCTTGGTATGGCAAGATTTATGCCTACCTAAAAGATGACATCTTACCACTTGACTTATCCTATAACCAAAAGCGAAATTTTATCCGCCAATCCTCTCACTATACCCTTATCACTGACACTCTTTATCGTCGCAGTCTTGATGGTACTTTACTTCGATGTCTTGAACGTGACAAATCCGATAAGGCTTTACAAGAAGTTCATGGTGGAATTTGTGGTACTCATTCAAGTGGACTAACCTTATCCAAGAAATTGATTAGAATGGGCTACTAATGGCCTACAATGGAGAGAAAATCATTCACTTTTGTAACAAAGTGTTCAAAATGTCAGATACATGGAAATCTCATTCATACACCAACACAGGAACTCCAACCATTTGTACCAACCCGACCATTCTCTCAATGGGGGTTTGATTTAGTTGGTAAGATTCATCCTTCATCCTCGAACGAGCACAAGTTCATCATCACAACAACAAAGTATTTTACCAAGTGGATTGAGGCAATCCCTCTCACTAAGGTCACTGGCAAACAAATCTCATCATTCATACTCAACTATCTCATTTGTCGATATGGCATTCCCAACTCCATCATCACAGATAATGGATGACCATTCAAGAATCAGGATGTTGATGAACTTTGTGAGAGGTTCCATATTCAATATAGATATTCAACACCTTATTATCCACAAGGAAATGGCCAAGCAGAGGCCTCAAACAAAACAATATTAAAATTTTTAAAGAAGAATGTGAATGATGCAGGGAAAGATTGGCACGTTCAACTCAATCCCGCATTGTGGGCTTACAGAACTAGTATCTGAATGCCAACAAGAGCAACACCATTTTCTCTTATCTATGGAGCAGAATCCATCCTACCTCTAGAAGTTGAAATCCCATCACTCAGAGTATCACTAAAAGGCCTCACAACAGATGATGAATACAAAGTTTCTCGATTACAAGAATTGGAACTTCTTGATGAAAAGAGACAACGAGCAGCTGATCATTTGAAGGCCTATCAACAAATGATGTCCCGCAACTATAATCACAGAGTCAAACCATGTACTTTTTAGGTTGGTGACCTTGTTCTAAAAGAGAACCCACGCAATCAGCAAGACAGAGAAAAGAAAGGAAAGTTTGAACCTAATTGGCTAGGTCTGTATGTGGTCATAGCAGTATACAGTTCAGGAGCATACAAGCTATCAATGCTAGAAGGGGACCTATTTGATGAACCCATCAACAGCATGCACCTGAAAAAGTATTATGTCTAAAGCGGTTATCATCATCAGAAATAGTTCTGAAGAAATCCAAAAAATTAGAAAAAGTCCTGAAAAAATTCAAAAACATCAGAAACAGTCCTGAAGAAATCCAAAAACATTAGAAAAAGTCCTGAAGAAATCCAAAAAACATCATAAAAAGTCCTAAAAAAATGGTTACCTCGGTGAAAACCTGGCAAACAGGCATCTCGGTAGCGAAAAAAAAAAAAAAGAGAGAAGAAAAATTCAATAAAAACAAATAGTTAAAATCTGGCAAACAGACGCTATTTGTAGCTCTCCATATATTAGCTCATTTTTTGCACTAGGATTTCATTACATGTATCTTTCCTTCATCTTAGGGTCATACCAGCATCACGTTGCCATCATTTTCCTAGAGTGATAATGTCTTACCATGGATTGATTTTTTTTGGGTACATATCCATTTCAGCAAGTTGTGTCAAATATTGGGGGCAACCATTGGCATACTCTAGGGCAACCAACATTCAAGATCTGCCAAAAAAAAACCACTTGATAAAGATATAGAACTCGGTCATACGAACAAACAATCAAAACACATGAACAAATATCCGATCGTCGATCCATATCACAACGACTTTTCAGTATAATATCATATCCTAACTCATATCTGGATGATCTAAAATTTGAATAAATATTGGAATATTAGTTTTACATTTTGAACAAATGGTTGTTTGATTTTTCGATATCATCTCTCTGGAGCACACTCAATGATGTACTAAACTAGAGTGGCAAGGAAAGAGGATGATTTTTCTTTGCCTGCTATTTGGAGGTTAACTATTGATTTGATGCAAATATGTCGTGAAACATGATTGCCAAAACATATCATTTATGACAGTTCTACATTTGCATCAAAAGGTGGTTAGTCTTTGCCTGTTTATGCAAGAAATGCTCAAGTCAGCTCGGTTCAATTATACCTCGATGCTTGTGTTCGCTTGCTACATCAAAAATCATGAAAGTGGTACTCAAGTCATCATTGATGTTAATCTCCTCTCTGATGCTTGTACATACTTTCAACATTTTAAGGCTCTATGATGATTCAAGAAAGCTACCCGAAGGCTCAATGAACAGTTGATTTTATTTAGTTGCAGTTCATTTTAGATCAATGTATATATTTTGCATACTAGATTCACATCAAAGTTTCAAACAAAGTTGAACAGATAAATCAATAGTTGTCGTGTCTCTTTAGAATATATATGGAGGACATTTGGACATTTGTTTCATCTGCATTTCATTATCATTTCATCTTGGTCTTGTGCATATCATATAGTTTAAACATCCATCATTGGAATACTTTCCTATTTATGACGCGTTATCATTTCATATTTCATCTCATTTCATTACATACCAGGGGACATTCTCATTTTTTTGTTATCACCTTCATTCCATTTCGTATCATTCATTCATACATTTAATCATTTTTCATCCCATTTATCATTACATGTCATTTCAATTTTATCATTCCAAAACATTCCATTTCTTATCATTTCATTTCACTACATATCATCTCATTTTATTGAGATCTGATTTATTTATTATTTATTTATCCATTCCACCACTTCTGACCACCCATTTCCATTTCATCATTACTTTATTTTACAATCCATCATTTCACCCACATTTTCATTACATCGCATAGCATTCAATTTTCATCTCATTATCATTTCATTACATTATTTTATCATTTTATTCATTTCATTATATTGCATAGCATATCATTCAATTTTCATCTCGTTATCATTTCATTACATTATTTTATCATTCTATCATTTCATTACATTACATTTTTCATTACATTACATTACGTTTTCATCTCATTACATTGCATTACATTTCATTTCATTACATTATAACACATTGCATATCATTACATATACATTTTATCATGTCATTAATCTGTTTCATATTCATTGCACTTCATAACATACATGTCATCATTTATCAAAAACCATTTATATAGCATTTGATTCATATTTCATATCATACGACATATTCTTCATGCATTTCATAAACATCATCACATCGCCTCATCATCATTTATAACATTTTGGAAATTCAAAAACACAAAAATTTCATACCAACATCATATAGCACATCATCATATCATAATCATAATACATCATCCTGCATATCATGTTAGTAAATATAACATATATCAAATATCCATATCACATAAGCAAAGAAATCAATAGATTTCCATCTCATATCATCATAAAAAATGCAAAACATCATCAAAACTCATCACCGCTGCATATCATCGCTCATCAAAATGTGCATATAAATGTCCAAAAGTCCAATGAAACTAAAAAGTCTAGAAATGATACATGAGATATGATCAAAAATCCATATACATGCTCCAAATAATATGCGATACATCATGTACAATCCTGCATATATCAATCATGGCTGGCTAGTGGAACCCCCTGAGGGAGCTAGTCTTGAGGATGGTGACCTCCCACTAGTCCTTGCATCTGGATCCCGTCAGGGCCCCCGTAACCCCCATGCTCTGGGTAGCTATCTGTGTCCTGCTCCTAGTCCTCATATGGGACTGTGGGAATGGCTCTCTGCACTCAGGAGGACATAACTCCTCATATCAGACTCTATAGTACTCTGCCTCCCTCACCATCTCCATGCCCTCTGCAATAGCCTCTCACAAGGATGCACTCTCTACAGTGCCCATAAGCCTCTGAGAAACACCCTCGGCCTCTATTGCCCTCCATCTCAAAGCATCCCTCTCTGTAATCAACTGGGCTATCTATGGATCAGGGATAGGAGCCTGTGCCTGTGCTTGAGCCTATGCCTATGCCTGAGCCTGCAACTGGGCCAGTTGTGTCTGTAGCTGTGCAACCAATCCTTGTGCCTGCACTAACTGACTCTGCAAATGCACCTACTATGCCTGCAGTGTCTGCACCTGGGCCTATAGAGTGGCTATCTGCCCTTGTTGTGATGAGGATCCAACCCTGATCACTGTCTTCCACCCAATCCTAGTCCTCGGCTGCTGTATGATATGTACACCACTCAAAAAATCTGGCCCCGATCTCCTAGGCACTTGCCCCTCATCTTCACCGTCATCCCCATCAGAGCTATCCTCCTCTCCACTCTCCTCATCTCCCCCACCAGCCGTCAATTTCCCACCTGCCATATCCTCCTGTCTCACTGCCCCTAGCTGTGGTACTACCAAAATAGGCACTGGCTCATTGGGACCGGTAAATCATGGAAAGGGATGTGTATGATAATAGACTGAATACTCATCTGACATACCAGCATCAACAATGTCTCATCTATCATCACATGCCTCAGGTGCTAATGCCATGAACTCTGTATATGTTATCTGATATGAGATGCATGGCCCCCATCCGGCCTCATCTCTGCTCCGTGCATAATGAGTAACTCCCTGTGGCATCCCCTGTGTGAAACCAAATTGTCGCTATACTCACATGGCCAGAAACCTCTCAATAATGAAAGGGGTCCTCCCTATCAAAAACTAAGGAATACCTACAAATGACATCTCCAAGTGATTTGTATCCCATGGCTCACAATCTAGGTACGACCACCATATCACTACATCCATATCGTCCAGGCATCATCTCCAATAATCCACCTTACCTAGCTTGGGCTAGACAAGCAACATAGTGTATGCATACACATAGGGTCTCCCTAGTGGCCTCACTCGGGGACAAGCTGGTCTCGTCACAGTAATATGCTCCCATGCCTAGATTTGAAGTAAGGTCATGCCACATGACAAACTAGATGCACCCCTATATACCACTTGATGAAGGTCATGATATAAGTGAGCCAATATGCAACTCCCCCAGGCATATCTCTGAGGCTGTAACAACATCTGCTCCAGGATCCTCCCCCATCCCATTGATAGCCCCTTTGCCCGATGATCCAGATAAAGGATACCTCCAATGAACTCACCTAACACTGCAGGAAAGGCTGGATATCCTCTAAAATCGGCCCATGGCACCCAGTACCCTGCTATGTGCACATTGCCATAGACTCTCCTCAGCGCATCAATACCATCCATCTCCTTGTGATCATAACACACAAGGGCACCAACCACAGGAATTCCAAGAATCCTATAGACATCCTCTGGAGTCACAGACACCTCACCAGTCAGAAAATGAAAGGTGTTGTGCTCTGAATGCCACCTCTCTGCCAGTGCGGTCAATAGTCCCCTGTTAACCCGAATTGGAGGCATGGCCAATAAGGATCTCAATCCACATGTCCCAATCAACGCTACATCAGTGGGTGTCAGCTCGGGTATCCTATCCCACCCTGCTGAGTGACGCTCCCTAATCTGGAGGTTTTTGAAAACCTCCTATTTTTGGTTATCACAACAACAATCAATCAGCATCATATCAATGATTCAATCTCAATCAAGAAAAATCAATCAGATTCATGTCTATCTATCTATGACCCATATCAATAACATTTATCCCTCAAACTCATATCAGTGACCCGTATCATACAATCAATGCACAATCTATCTATCTGAATCTCTATCATTAGTTACTATTTGTTTTCTATCACAGGAAGCAAATTTATCAGAAAGCAATCAATCATCTACTATTTTTTTTCTATTACAGGAAGCAAATTTATCAGAAATTCAATCAATCATCAACTATTTTTTTTTTATTGCAGAAAGAAAATTTATCCGAAATCTTATCAGTCATCAACTATTTGTTTTCTATTGCAGAAAGAAAATTTATTGGAAATCCTATTTGTTTTCTATCGCAGAAAGCAAATTTATCCACAATGCTATCAATCATCTACTCTTTGATTTCTATTTTGGAAAAAAAGTTATCAATTCTTTATCAGATCAAGATGATGATAAAATAATTTCTCTATCTATTGACCAAGGAAGCAATATACATTATCATTTTTACTTTACTTTCATCAAAACACACATTCTATTTTTTTTTTACCAGATGTGCTACTCTGTGGTCCCTATGCGCTAAAACTCGTATGTGCTACTGTTTATCCTAGAAGTGCTAAAACCCAAATGTGCCATTCTTTCCATGGGATGCACTCAAACATTTCATATATGCGCTATTTCCCTCTATGCACTAAAAGGCACCAGAACTGGTGCGGACCACCGAACTGCGGATGGTGAACAAACGCCGAAAATGGAAAAACGCAGACGGTCAGAACGCTGAACGCTTACATGACCGGCGGCAAGCTGATTGCTGGATGGGACCTGTGTTGCAGCGGCGGGCGATGGTATACTGCCAGTTGTTGCGCGGGCTGGCGTTCTCGAACGCGCCATGCGAATTTTCAAACCCTAAAATCCTGCGAACAACCAGTAAATTCGATTTCAAGCAAAGAAAAAATTGAAAGCCACAAAGCGGTTAGATTCCAGAGTCTGCCATCGCAGCCTCACCAGTATCGGTAAGGTCTTCGTCGGCGGATGGTGATGCCGCCGAAATCTCCACGCCATAAGCCTAGGTCGTTGCCAGAGCTACACGATTCCAAAAGTCAAAAAGTGCAAATGACTTGTCTTTTTTACCTTTTAACCTTTTAAAAGGTCAACCCAAGGTAAGTTTTGGGACATTTTTTATCTTTTTATCCAAATTTGACTTTATTTCACACTGGGTCATCTCTATACATCATTTTTTTCGTGAGCTAAATCACTGAATTCAAATCAACATCAAAATATCATCATTTTTTATTTATCAAAAAACTCATAATCATCAGTGATTTACCTCCCAAGGGGGCATCATTAACACCAGCAACATTTTTCAATCAAAAACACATCAGAATCAGATCAAGGGCATATTTTTCGGAAAAAGGGCATAGTCAAACATAGCAAATTCGAAAGTAGGAATATTTTCTTTGAAACAATACATTTCACACATTACTTCAAAGAGGGGAAAAATGTAGATGCATAAAATTGGTCATATCTGATTAATCATGACATTTAATTAAATATTTATTATTTAATTATTTTCTCTAAAGTCTTCTACATATAATTAAATTCAATTAATTTAATTATATTGTTCATTCAATTTATTCTTCCATAATGATTAAATAAATTAATTTTTATTTAATTATTTCATATTCATATGTCCACTTGATTAATTAAATAAATGAACTTTATTTATTTTAATTAATTATCACTTTTGAATTTAATTAAGTCATTTTAATTTAATTATTTCCTTCTAGTTAATTAAATATCTTATTTAATTAGTTTCATTTCCATCATTTCTTAAAAGAAGTTTAATTAAATATCTTTATTTAATTTGTCTTCCTCTTCAGAATCATAATTAAATATTCTATTTAATTATGAAATCTTCCATTATTCTTCAAATCTAGGGTAAATATTATATTTTAAGAAGAATCCCTGTGTCACCCATATATAAATAATTGAATTCAATAATTCATTATTTATCTTCTTCAAAATCTTTCCGTAATTTTGCAAAAACATGATTTTTAACAAATCATCTTCATCATCTTATCTTACCTCTTTTATAGAAAAAAGAAAACAAATCTTGCTTTTTGCTTTCTTCTGTTTTTCTTCAGTCTTATCCATCCTCAACCATTCGATCTGCCAGGAATTTTCACAATCGTTGATCATATCAACCAATCAGAAGCTTTTGAAAAACTCTATAAATAGCACAGCCAATCTAGGCAAGGGTTACACACACACATCAGAGGAATTAGAGATTAATTGCATTCTAGCATTAATTTTCATTCTTAGCACTATAGCATTATAGTTTTAGCATCATCAATAATCTTTCATTTTCAGCAATCATGTCTTAGCTTAAGCATTATTTGCATTTCATACTCAAATCTCGTTCTTCGGGAAGACTGTTCATTGAGCCTGGCGTACAATCTGAGAGCCAGCTGGAATCAAAGAAAATACTGAAGATAGAGGATGATAGGACGACGTCACTAACAGTTTTCTGAGTTTCCAAGATCTTTATTACTTTTTTTAATATTTTTTTTTTGATATAATGTCTTATTGGTGTGATTGATTCATTTGTTTTTACATATTTAACGCTCACAAAATCAACCACACACCACCCATTCCATATCATTTCCATCCATCTTTCCTACCCACCTTGATCTTGATAACGAGTATGGCACAAATTTAAAACATTCTTTAGAAAACTCTTGACATGTCAACCCTTTGGTCATGCACTATCCAATATCATGTCATTTCTTATATAGCACTATCCAACCCCATATCTTAGAGAAAAAATATTATTCCTATGTGACATAATCCTTATAGGTCATATCTTAAATCCTTCATAAGATATTATCGTGTATCTTATCTTTCACAATCCAACCAATCCATTACCTTTTCATCCTTATCACAAGACTTGGATTCCATTTGTCATTGGTTCTAAGCTTCCATTCCACCTATCCAAATATCCCTCCACTATCCAACCAATCCTAAAACTAGTCCATCTGAATGCAACAATCCTAATCCATGCAATATTGGTATGCAATCTAGTGCATCATCCAAAACATCCCTTGGTTTTGTTTCTACCATTTTTACAAACCTTGATCCACTCTATTCACATTATCATCATTAGGATATGCCTTTCCCAATCCAAGTGTATTTTTTAGGATGCATCTGTCCTATATCAACAATGTTATCATTATCATCATCAATCAATCAATTAATCAATTTTCACCTTCCTTTTGTATATTCGTGTGTACCTTTCTTTAATTTAAATTTTATATGGTCCTTATAGTATATACCATCCCCAACATATCCACCCATAAATAAATGCCAAAAAACACAAACACAAACACATGCTTTCAAACCTTCAAACATCGCACTTGAAACATGTTATTTTAATGCAAAACCATATAAATTTATATCAACCTCAATAAAATATAGTCAAGACCATAATTTTCCATTATGAAAATATCCTTTTAGTCTACGACTCGTCTTATATAGGATGTTTCCTTCCCAAAACCAATTTCTTGTCTTATACAGGATATTTCCTTCCTAAAACTAGACACAATCCAAATCCATCCTTTAGTATTTTATACACATTAGCAAGTGATATGATTGTTGTATTTATTGATAATTTCTCAAGTATTTTTCTTTGGATTATCTTTTGGATCTTTTGATCTCTATTTGATTTATCTTTTGACGCATACTATGCTACTCAAGGTCACCATAATCATTTCATGTCATAGTGTAGTTTGAATGGTAGATAAATTGGGGCAAGGTTTTTTTTTTCTATGTCATGCTTGATAGTTGTCTGATCAAAGATCCACCGATAGAATAAAATTCCTTGTGATTGTTGGGTCATACTATTATCTATTGATTTCTTGAGAGTTAGTCCATGCATTTGATACATTATCACCTTCGTCTTATATACCTAGTGTATAACATCCATTTCTATTTTAAATAAAAGTTTCTAATCTCAAAGTCAACATAGCACATCATAATTATTTCATCCATAATAATGTTTCTTATATCTATTAGACACATAGGTCAATTGAGGGGGGGGTGAATCAATTTTATATTAAAATCATCAAACACTCATTAATCCTTGAACCCTTATTAAAAATCAACACAACACCATACACTAGAGAACACCCAATTTATGTAGAAAACCCTAATCAGGGAAAAAACACGGTGAGGATTAGCTCGCATATATATATATGAATAGAAACACCAAATACAATAGGCTCACTACCGGAAGGGCTCATTTCCCAAAAGAGAAGAATGACTCACTACCAAGGGCTCACTTCCCAAATGACTCACTATCCCAAAGAAACAAAAATAGAAGAAGACTATTACTGAGAGATTCACTATCTTAGAACAACAAGAAAAATCCACCACTATAATTCTACACCATCCACAACCTTTGGCTCACTACCTCCAACAACTTCAAGCACACTAAAAATGTAGACACCTTCTACTCATTGCATTTTTTATCCTTAGGAATTTAAGCTCACACTCAGATCACCACACTCGATCACATTCACATATTTTTGCACTTCACAACACACCACAACATCTCCAACAATAATCTTTCTTATATATCCTCCACAACCTCAAACAACCTTGTTTAGGTTAGCCTTAATGAACAT
>VDFB02129892.1:0-18623 GCA_007258455.2 Sequoia sempervirens
AGTAGCAGATGAGCGGGGTTTTAAAGAATGCATTATATCTGCATCGTTGTTGTTCTTTAAAAGTATATTTATATATATACATGTGTGAACTTATAGATGGGAAAATCTTTGGGAATCGTTTATATTAATACCAAGGTCAGTACTAGCGGACTTATGGTTGTTTGATAATAATATGTTAGCAGAGTGGATATTAGAGTTAATAACAATCAAATTCATAATGAGGTTTGAGTGACGGTAATATGTTTTAACATGGGATTCACTAACTATTTGAAGTACCAATGTTTTAATGTTGTAGAAAGAAATTCCCATGCGAAAATAATTTTGCATCAATAATGGGTTCAATCAAGTTCGATTATTACTGTGTGTGTATAATCTTATCATCGTAAAATATTGCTTCTTGAGGTTATTATAATAAATATTGACACCAATCTTCAAACAGTAAACTCTAGCCAAATAAATGCATTGGCAGTATAATGTCTGTAAATTCCTTCCAACGGACGTTTCATGTTTGGCGCCCAAGCATTATTTCATCTGTAGACCGAAAACTCTTATTATAAAAGGAAAAAAAACAATCTATCTTGACAAAAGCCGTATTAATATTTGTGTTTGGGCCAGTAGCAATCGTCAGCTTAGTAAATAGTACAATATTTAATAAAAGGAATAAAGTTGATGTTTAGCATTGGCGGGCGATATTAATATTATTAGAAGAAATATTATACTGCATTAAAGAGCATTTAAAAAGAAACTGTTTATCACTTTACACTCACGGTTATAGAAAAAACAGTTCAAAAAAAAAACGCATCTTGTAGATATCTCTGTTGGTTTAGTTTCCAAAAGATAGTATAATAAGTTCAAAAAAAAGAAACGATGGAGTAGTTTGCAAAATACATTGCTAAAACAAAATAAGGCCAAAATAAGGTTTTATTTAGAAAGCTACATGTATCATAAGGAAATTCATTAAAAAAACGTGTTAGGTTTTAGATTTTATTTATTTATAGGAAGATCACTAATTTGAACAAAGCCCTCATCACTAAGGTGGGTTGGAATTTTGTTCTGGGAAAGGTTGAATGGTGCGATATAATGAAGGTTAAATATTTGAACTGGGACCATTTCTCTAGGGCCCTGAATTTGGTGGGCCTCCCATTGGGGTCAAAAGTCTAGAATAATATCCTAAAATGTAGAAGGAAGGGATAAGATGGAAAATTGGGAATGGGAGGAAAATTAGATTCTAGGAGGACAGTTGGCTTGGGTGTAGACCTCTTGCTGATAGCAACTTTAACATTTTGAGGGAACATGCTAAGGAACATATTGGCACTTTTATTGTGGACTATACTCTACCCAGAGCCAAATGGAAAACTTTGGAATTAAGTTTCTTGGATAGGCCAAACCTTATCTATAAGGTTGCTGAGCTTTAGGCTCTTTTGAACAAGACGAGGCTCCCTCTCTATCCTAGGGAGGACAAGATTTTCTGGTCTAAAAACCAATCAGGGGATTTCTCTATTAAGCCTGCTTATTATTTGCTGCTTAAGTTTGATAGTGATGAATGTTGTTGGAAGAAGGTATGGAATCATCAACTCATTCCCAAAGTCAACTTCTTTTGGTGGGCCTCCATCCATGGAAAAATCTTGATTGTTGATAATTTGGTCAAAAGAGGCTTTCAGTTTCCCAACTGGTGCACCCTCTATAAGTTGACGGAGGAGACAATCTCCCACCGCTTTATCCATTTTCATTATGCCTCCCAAGTTTGGCAGAATGTCTTACAAAAGCTTAATATCCTTTGGGTTTTTGATAGGAATATTCATCAATTTGTCCTTAATTGGAAATGCCCATCTAAACACCCTTTAATTAGGCAACTTTGGTGTCTTATTCCTCCTCATGTATGTTGGTGTCTGTGGAAAGAAAGGAACAACAGGGTTTTCAGAGAAAAGGAGAACAATGTGGATTGTCTACTAAATATCATCAATAGACTCCTCCTTGATAATATCTCGGTGTGCTAATGGAAAATCCCCAATTGCCCCCCTATGGACTGGGATAGAAATATAGCCAAAATTTGGAAGTTGCCTAATGACTTCCAAAAGTTTGATAACTCTAAGAGGATTGTCAGGAGCAACACGAAGTGGAAAGTTTTGAAACCACCCTGGGTTAAGTTGAATTTTGATGGGGCGGCCAGAGCTGGGAAGGCTACAGGAGTAGGTATCATTTGTGACCATAATGGTTGTTTTCTTGCTGCCTATTTAGGGAACCTGAAAGATCACACTTGCAATCAGGCTGAAGGCATGGCCCTCCTCTGGGGCCTTAAAATTGCGCTATTAATCAACGTCAAGTCCATGGAAATTGAGGGTGATTCGATGTTTATTGTCGAAGCCATGAAGGGAAAGATGGTGGTTGGCTACCAGGCCATTCAAGGGGTTATTGAAGACATTCGTTCCCTTCTTACTAGAATCCAGGAGTTTACCATCCAACATGTTTACAGAGAGGGAAATGTGGTTGCAGACAGTCTGGCTGCTGCTGGGCTTGATCAGGAAGGATTGTGGTGCTGGAGGAAAGAAGAGTCTTTACCTCCTTCTATTGTGGTTCTTCTAAGAAAGGACTCCAATTATTTTTGCCATGATGCTTAATAACCTTTTCCCTAATTTGGTGTGGCTTTTACTAACTGTTGTTAGTATTAAGGGTAGGAGAGATTTTTTAAATTTCTGGCCGTTGTATGAAAAAAGAGTGGGGAAGGACTTTCCACGTGTTAGGTACGTCTATTTTTGGTTTTCCACTAGGATTATCCATCTCCATCCTAATGACCAATGGGGTCATCATTTTATTAATCCCTTTGAAGCTCGTGACAAGCTTTTCAGGCATGCGGATTTGTTTCTATTTTTCGTGTCGTTTGGACCTTTCTTCAATATCATTTCCCTTTGTGCCGCAGACTTCTCGCATGGGGAAATTGATAGTTTTGAGTTGGCTACAGGAAAAAGAATTTATTTCCATCTTTTTTGGTTTTACAAGTTACCTCTTACTGGCCATTTCTACGTGGTTTTTTCTACTCCTGGTTTTCTCTATTTCTAGCTGGTGAATTTGCTTTCTGGTATTGTTTTGGCCATTTGTGGTGAGTGTGTTGGAGCTACGGGTGGGGACCGAGTGCGGGTGGAGCTTGATAAATGTCATGAATGGAAGGAAGACGACACTATTTGGCATATATGTAGGGAAGGCAATATTTCACAGTATATGGAATTTATGATCAGCCACGATGAGGGTCTCTCAAGGAAATTCGTGACCTCTTGGAAAGAAAAAAGGGTCACAATTGGGAGCATTTCATTTTATATCAGCGAGGAGATCATCGCCAGGGCTACGGGTCTCACTGTAGAAGGGCGTACGTGGAAGAAAACCACCAAAGTTGTTGACCAGACCAGCCTCAACCTTTTCTTCCGGGGTGACAAGAAACCTGTTAAACTTCACGGAGGGTATGATTGTGAAGCGCTGCTTGAGCCGTGGGATAGAGTGTGCATGGTGGTGATGAAATACTTCACCCTTGAAGGAAGGTATGTCATGTATTACTACTACCATTTCAATTTCCTCAATCACCTTAGGAATCACCATAATATTTCCCTTCCGTTTTTTTTCATGCATTCCCTTGAGAGTATCGTGTTGGATGTTGTTGAAGTCATGAATGAGAACAAAAATTTCACCATCCTTCACCAAGGGCTCATTTCGAGGCTTTATCATTTTCATTCGGTCCTTTTCCCTCCTCATCCCATCTCTATGGTTGATGTGTCTCGTCTTGCCTCTGTCGAAGAAGCTCTGGTTTCTTCTACCCCTTCGTTGGCTAGCATCATGGACACCCCTGGCCCAAGTAATAAGAAATGCATTAAAAACCTTGCCTTGAAAATTTCACCGTAGGACACCTCCCCCTCCCTGGGGCCCGTGGTGGAAAGTAAAGAGAAAAAATGCACAGTCCCCACCTTGAGAGGCAAAGCTAAAGCCTCAAAGAAGACTAAATTCTGGCTCCACCAAATTGACTCGGATATTGAGATCACTAAAGAGACTAATACTCCTCGACGGTCTAATAGACTAGTTACCAAGCAAGAAAAAGGGAAGAGTTTCAAAGAGGTTTCGGATTCTGACAATGGGGACGAGAGTGAGAGTAGGAGTAAGGAGGTGAAGGAAGAAGGTGAGGAGGCTTTCTCGGGTTCTGCTAGTAGCTCCTCCCATGTGTCTGAAAGTCTTAAAAAGGGCCTTGCCAACATTAAAATCAAGGAGGTCAAGCCTTGTACCTCTAACATTGCGGAGGGTAAAGTTCCTATGGAGGAAGGCCATAGCAAACAGGATGTTGCCTGGGAGGAGATTGTTATTATGAAAAACAAAGTTGAGAGCTTGGAGAAAATAATTCAGGATGTTACTCGGTTTTCCTTGAAGATTATGCACAGGTCCGCCACTACGCTTTGTTTGTTGCAGAAGGATATGGCTGTGAACGATGCAGAGGAAGATCCCATCAACAAAGATCTTCTTAAGTTCCTCTCTGATGACTGGGCTACGATTAATCTTATTAAGCCATGTAGTGGAAAGTAGATTTAGTTTTTGGTGGGTTTTGGTTTTTTGGCTGGGGATGGCTGTATCAACCTTTGATCATGTTTTATTTTGTTAATGACATTGTTAATTTCCTCTATGATTGGTATGACCCTTGGTGGTTTATATCTCTAGCGACTTTATATCATGCTTTTATGATGGACTCTGCTAGTAGCTTTAGCTTGACTGTATGTTTTTTGTATTGTTTTTGATATGTTTTGCTTAGGGTGATGGTCTGGTCTTTAGACCTACTGTCGATGTGCTATTAGTGTTAGTCTCCTATGAATGGTCATGATTGCCTTGTTTTAATGGGACAACACTCTTGTTTTGCTGCTTTTAATATCAAAAACATTATCTTTTAGATTTAAAAATGCTTTAATTAAGCCCAATCTAATTACGTATACTTCTCCTTTTAAAAAGTATTTGTAATTTAAATTATATCTTTAAGCTTAATTTAATTATATATAATTTTTTTTATGAGGATTATTTATTAAAGATAATTTAAATTATAATTTTAAGATTAATTTAATTATATATATAATTTTCTTATGAGGAATATTTATATCTATATTGAATAGAAAATATTTGTAAAAAGGAGGGATAACATTTTACATTAGCAACAATACTAACATTGATACATTGGAATTATATTAATATTTTTTTGCTATTGTTTTAGAAACTAATAATTCTCTTTTAGTGTCACTCTTTTAATTGCATGGTTGATTCCATAAGACCTATTATAACATTTTCCTATGCTATTTTATTTTACTTTGCTATTTTATTCTACTTTACTTAACCTAAGTGGTGAAGTAACAAGGTTAAAATGACAGATTTTAATTAGTGTTTTATCCATTTTCATGTAACAATATGATTGTTTTGGAAATGATGGAAAGGCTATCAATTTTTAGTGATGCTAATTGTATTATCGCCATTTATTATTACTAAGATCACCTAACATTAGCTTAGCTCAAAATTAATTCACTTACACAATTCTCGATGGTTTATCTATTTGATAGTAACTAGGACAATCATAATAATAATATTTATAATTGGCTAAACAATGACAATGCTTATTGTGAGATTAACTTTGGATGATTATGTACCTCATTCTTGTTTTAAGGTCTGATGGTTAGTTTATTAAAAAAATTGATGGTTGTGTTTTTTCTCTTCGCGCAAAATTTAAGGCATGATAGAAATAAATACCTTGATGTTTGGTGAAAAACCTACATTCACAAGAAATAAATATAAATATAATAAAAAAATCAAAAAAATCAAAATTATACTTTTGGAAAGCTTATAATAATAGCTACATACTTACAAAACATAATTTTTAAATGAATTTATTTGATCCCTCAAAAGGTAAATAAAAAGTGATTTTTTGTCAACATTTTGATAGGTGCAAAGGAGACTCCATTGTGGGTATGATTTAAAACTAGAGGGGTTATATCCAAGGGTGTTTAATCTAAGGGGTCTTATCTAAACCTCTTCAATTAAAACCCTTTAGATAGAACCCTCAAGGCTTAAATCATTAATTTTTATAAAAATATGTGATTTCAGGAAAAAATTAGGATGTCTCAAGTTTGGACCCATTATTCTGGGATGACCCAGATGCCCAAGTAGGAGGCATTATGAGCTTCCTACACCATCTTGGGTCTTAAGTCACCATTGTTAAGGATGATCATTCTATTCCTAAAACATATCATACCATCTTGTTTTATAAAATATCCTTCATCTCTCAATAATTATGATCTCTTTTCCTAACCCCTCACACACCTCCTAGTAATGTGGACCACTTACCAGGTTATCCAAAACCTATAGCCTAATTTCTATTTAATTATAACAACCCCCAAATTGTAGATCCAATTGTTTTATTACTTTTAATAAATAAATAACCATGTAAAATAGTATGTATACACAAGTATAAATATATATATATATATCAAATTAGTACCATAGCAAGTGAAATCCTATAAATACATCCATAGATCCATGACAACATAGTAAAATATAAACCCATCTTTTTCATTCGAATTGAGGAACCTGAGCCCAATGATCAGTCCATTTCTAAACCCTCACCGATTGTTTCGATCATCCCTAAAAGAAAGATCCCTCTCGCGGCTAGCCAACCTACTGAGGATTCCAAACCTAAGCCCCCTACCAAAAAGAAGAAAGGTGGCATGGGCTTGGCTCAATCCAAAGCTATTGAAGGGCTCCGCAAACTAAAAATTACACCCACAAAGAAGGATGGTAAATTTCCTGCCAAATCCAAGCATGAACCGAAGAAGGGAAAGGAGGACACCACTTTCCAAGTGGAGGAATCTCCCGCGAACAATGAAGATAAAGGCTATGATGACAAAGATTCTCAAGGGTATACGGTGGTGGCTGTAAGTATTGACACAAGGGCTGAGTAGACAAGTGTTAGGAGGTCCAATAGACTGGCACAATATAAAAAGGAGGTTTAGGTTGATGAGATTTCTAGCAGTTTGGAGTAGGATGAAGGCTAGGAGGAGAGGAAGCAGGACACAATTAAGGAGACTGAAGAGCTTGTGGAAGGACCAAGTCTCTTCCTTGAGTTGAATAGGATGATTCAGGAGGAATCCACACAGGATTCCTCCAATCATTAGACTCAGGTTGAGGAGACTAACAGGGTGGAAGTTGCCAAGGATGAAGACCCCAAAAACATGGTTGCTCATGTTGCTAAACTGGAGAGAAAGTTTATAAGGTTGACTCGGTTTAGATCAAATTCATCCACCGCTCTGCTGTCACTTTGTCAGTGGTGCTAAAAGAGGAGGTTGAAAAGAAGGCTACCAAGGATAAATCCAACAATAATTGGGTTGGGGATGATGTGTTGAAACTCCTCATGGAGGAGTGGGAGGGTATATCTAGGTGATGGGGGGTGTGTGGTTTGTTGTCGG
This sequence comes from Sequoia sempervirens, assembly GCA_007258455.2. Lineage (NCBI taxonomy): Eukaryota > Viridiplantae > Streptophyta > Pinopsida > Cupressales > Cupressaceae > Sequoia > Sequoia sempervirens. The sequence goes on from VDFB02129892.1 coordinate 7,470, forward strand.
GTGGGTTGTCTTTCTGTTGTTTATTTGTAGTCTTTGTATCTAGATATTATGTTGTTACTAGTTGTGGACATGAAAAAAGTAACCCTTCTACTTTTTCTCATGTTTAGGCCCTCCTAGTGGACTTTGGCTTGATTTTTCCTAGATTTAATGTTGTAATGTGGTCAACACATTCACATTAGGTCTTGGACCCTTGTGAATCATTAAGACTTCTAGGATGTCTTGTAAAGGTGTTGTGAAGTGTTGTAACTCACTTTCACACTTTTCTAGGACCCTTTCATTATAATTCACATAAATAACCCCTTTTATCACTTACCGAGTCTTATTTTAAAGTGTTGTAACAAACTCTCACACTTTTCTAGACTTGTCATCACTAATTCAACCCTTCCTCAGGTTTAAGTGACCCCTTAATGCACTTTTCGACCCTTCTTAAGTATTTTTTTGAGGATATTCCTATTGGAAAACATTTAATGCCCTTTAATTCCCAACACCCACTTAATTTGCTTAAGTGGGACTAAGTAGCCAATAGGGGCGACTTAGTTGTTTTTGGCACAAAAATCAAAATTATTTCAAATTTCTGGTGGGATTTCATTCTCTAACCCTTGAGGTCGGCCTGTGATGTGTTATTTTTGGGAAATTTAGTAAGGACAAGTATAAATAAAGGTTTTTCTCCTCATTTTTCATCTCCTACAATCTCCTAATCTCTTGCACTCTTTAAGCATTAAATCTCTCAAGCATTCAAGCACTATAAGCATAATCAAGTCATCCATCAGAGCACTTCATTGCATATCTTCAAAATTATACACCAAGGGTTTGGTAAGTTTATGACATTGCATGTTTTCTATTTATCATTCTCTTTCCATTCCATTTCATTTTATAGGGTTTTATTACCAAAGTGGGGTTTGACCGGTAAACCCCTATACTCTAACCCTTAACCATTTTTCCCTCTTTACATGTGTGTTTGCAAACTTTGTAGGAAGATTTGTCAAAGAAATAGGTGTTGAAAAGTGGTCAACAAGTGATAAAAGCCATTTGAATCAACAAAGACCTAATTCAAGCTTGGAGACTATTTTTATCCCATTTTTTGTAGAATCAAGACTAGACACCTGTTAGAAAAGCAAGTGCAGCCCTGAAGCTACATGATCTTGTCTCGAAATTCCTAAAATCTTCAGGTAGACTAAGTCACCACCAATGGAAAATTAGTCTAATTTCCAGGCCTAAAAAGTGATTTCTACATTTTTATTACCCATTTGGCAAATTCCTATTCCAACAAGTTTTCCCCGAAATTGGGACTAAGTTGCCCAGCTTGGCGTGAGTGTCCCAATCAACATTTTTAGTCATTTTTTTTAGGATTCCAGAATCTCTCCACATCATATTTTAGATTCCAGGTGTACCTCTCCATTTCTATTCAGTTATTTCATCATTTACTTGCATTTTTAGGTGTTTTTGCATATCACAGTGTGTTTTCCAGCACTTTGCATTTCTTAGGTTTAGCATCATTAAATTATTTTCTTTTTAGATCAGTTCATTAGGAAATCTTAATTAGACATACTACATTCCATTTACATTAATCTTGAGTGTAGACATTTGCATTTTGGACCCCATTCTTTCTCCTTTTAGATGAAAAACCCTAGAAGGAGCTTAAAGCAGTTGGGCAATCCAAAATCATTGTCCACATTTTGGTGAACCAAAAATTTGAACATATTTTCTTCTAATTTCAAGTGCATCCTAGGTTTCAGTTACATTGCATTGATTAAATTGCATCCTAGGGTTTTAAAAATTGCATTAGTGAAAAGCTCAAATAGCTTGCATTTTTCATCATTTTTGCATTGAAAACAACAAAAATTATGCATTTTCATACTTTAGTTGCATCTGTGCATCTGAAAGACATAAAATTGCATTCAATTTTTTTGACAAATCTAAAAAAATTATCATCACCGGGACTAATTCGCCACATTGGGTGACTTAGTCCTCCTACACATTTTGCACTGCAATTTCTGGTATTTTTTGGGTATTTTCTGCATTTCTATTTTCTGGTATTGCATTCTTGTTTTAGTTTACATAATTTCTATTATTTGCATTTTATTATCACTAGATTTCATTGCATTTTCATCCACCCCACCTCTTGTGGTATTCGTATGAGTGTTTGGTGCCCTATTAATAATACTTTAGTGAGAAGAAGTTCCCGACTCATGGCATCCCATAATAACACACTCGTTGTGGACCTTGGGTTCTCTCGAGCTCCTACTCTTGGTATGGAAAATAGTACATTAGGCATGGATACTACCACTAGTACACCTTTACCTTCACATACCATGCATGTTGACACATCAGATGCTCACATTCTACAAGACAAATTCATTAACATCCATGAGGATTTAACAAATTTGCAACAAAACTTGTGTCTTGAAAGTATTTCAACCATTACAATTCTTGCTATAGACAACATCCATCAAATGCTTGAAAGTGATAAGGGCTTAGATGTTATGAAACAAATTGTTGAGATATACCAAAAATATGCTTCTTCCACCTCTAGCACATCTCAACCAACAAACACTGTGGTTAGCCAAGGAGGATCTCACATTCCTCCTCCTTCAACCATAGCATCCATACCTACCTATACCAATCCTCAAGTTACAACAACCATGCAACAAGTTAGTCATGTGACTCCTTCTTTCGCTCTTCCAACTAGCATTCCTAGTTCTTTTGTGGCATTGAATGTTCCATCCTCCACCACCTTCACCCCTATTAGTGTCCCCTTCACTTGTCCCAACATTACATACACTTCATCACCATTCTCTCTTCCACCTCATACCACTTACACTGACCCTCTCATTACATAACTCTTCCAAACTGTTTCTTCCATGCAACAAAAAATATCTACCATAAACCAAAACCAAACCACACCAACCACCTACTATGTCCATAGTAGCCCATTATCTTTGGAAATATTAAGAATACTGATGCCACAAGGAATTGAGATGCCTAGGTTTGAGAAGTACAGAGGTAAATGAGACCCTACTAATCATGTCAATGCCTATACAGCCTTATGTAGTGATTTTGTCCTTGACGATAAACTATTAGCTAAATTATTTCCTAGGACTTTAAAGGATACTGCTTTGGAGTGGTTTTCCTCTTTACCCAATCATTCAATTCAATCATTTAATGAACTTATTGATGCCTTTATAAGTCATTTCCAAGTCCATATGACTCCCAAAAAGACAATGGTTGATTTAATGAGATGTAAATAAAATGCGGATGAAAAAGTAACTGATTTCATTTCACGTTATCAATCATTATATGCTCAAGTAGATGTCAAGGTTCCTGATTCACATCTCCAAAAGATGTTTATCTAAAACTTGCAAACTCACATTCAAGATAAATTGACCATGATGAAATTTCCTTCTTTCATGCACTTATGCACAACCCTTTGTGATTATCACAATTCGGTTAGTAGTCAGGATGAAAATTCCACTTCCAACCACACCGAGAAATCTGAATCTAACACTTCAAACAATTTGCAACCATTTCATAAACCAAACAAAGGGTTTTTACAATTCAACCCCCCTCCTCAACAACCACCTCAACCTGTCAACAACCAAGTAGTAGTTGTTAAAGCCACGATACCTTACAGTTATGGAGATCTAAAATGACAGTTTACACCATTACCAAACACTCTTCATAACACCATGACCCAACTTATACAACAAAAAATGATTTATTTGCCTCCTATTAAACCATTAGATGCAACTAAACCTTTTCCTCCAACCTTCCAACTTAACGCTTATTGCCATTATCATAGAAAAAATGGACATGACACAAAACAATGTAAGCGTCTTAAACACATAGTACAAGACCTCATTGATTCTGGTCATCTATCTGTTTCAAATGCTAATGTAAAAGGAAATACCTCCATTGCCCCACCCAATCAAAATTTGCAATTTTTTACCAATCCCATGCCTAAACATAATGTGTCATTCGTGAAAGCCAATGAAACTCGAAACAATGATGTGATGATTGTTCATAAAGAGACTGAACATCCTGATCCTATTCCACATACACCCTCTATTAATCCTATGGATGAAATGGTAGGAGCGATAGACGTTATCCCTCGTAAGGGCCAAACTAAGAGGAATCTTGATATTATTTTCTTTTATATTCTTCCAAATCTTCATGATGGTCCTCTCTACATAGCCGGACGTATTTATGATAATCCCACTAATGGAATACTCATAGATCCCGCCTGTGGTGAGAATGTGATCACTGAGGAATTTTTGGTCTTACATGATCTTTATCAAGATAACTATGACAAACCAAGAGCATGGATCAAAACACATAATGGTTTTGCATTCCCTACGATTGGATCAATCGTTCTTCTGTTACAAATAGGACCTAAGACAGTGGATGTTACATTCTCTATCGTTCCACAATCGAATCAATTTAATCTGTGGCTAGGCTATCCATGGCTTCGCTCAATGAAAGATGTTCCTTCAATCATACACAAATGTTTAAAGTTTCTGCATGACAATGATATATTCACTATCCACCATAGTGGATTTAACCCTTCTTCTTCTAAAGGAAATTTTACCTTAGAAGACTTTTAGCCAGAGCCCATGGAGCCCATCACACCTCGCAAAGATTTATTTTTCATTGCTTATCAAAAGTTTAAAGCAAAGAAAATTTCCGACTTGTCCCTCCGCAATCAATCCCCATTTGCTTCCGCTATCCCACCCCTTGACGATACAATGCTTCAACTTGAACTGAAATAGAAAACTTAGATCAACCACCACTAACCACTTCCCCTTATTCCTCCAAACGTCCACGAGATAATGAAACCAACCCTGTCATGCCTCCTCGCATTAAACAAGTTTATAAAGAAAAAGAGAAAGTGATTGACCCATCTCCTTCGGTTCCTCCTGTTCCTCCCCCTTGGGAAGAAAAGGAACCTATGGTGGATCAACCCGCTCTTACACCCACATAGCTTCAAAATAGAATCAAAAGAAACCGCAGTGATAGGGAACATAGGTGTCAACATCATCTCCTTGCTTGTCAATTGAAAACTAAAAACAACAAATAAAATCAACCTCTGCCTTTGACAGAAGTAATATCTAATCACCCTCCTCCTCCTGACCCGCCATAAGATAGTATGTTACAACCATCACAACAAAATGATCAAATACAATAGCCCCAACTCCTGATACACCCCTCATTGGAAATTACCATTCGTCCCCCCGTCATGATTAATCTGGATGATGGTGATGATGAGGAGATCTCTAAAATAAATGAAGAGGTGCATAATGATTTGAATTCTTTATTTTCCTCTTCCATGAGCTTAAATGATAAATCTCCTACACCAAGTGAAGAACTAGGTACTTCCCCTAGTTCGACACTTGCAATTCCCCCTTTGGAAAGTCAACTGCCCTCACAATACATTAAACATGATTGGGAGGCGAATGACCTGTTAGATGGTTGATTTGCATTCACCTCGCTAGCCTTTTGCATTTTTTCTTTTATTTGTTTTTTCTTCTTTTCTATGTGTGCGTATCGTGTTTCCCCATGATGTGACATTTGATGTTCTCCCTCTCTTTGTCACATTCCTCTACTTGTACCTCTATTCTTCTATATGTCGTACATTTACATTTTCTTTTTCTCTTTTGTTTTGTGTTTTCCTTTTGGGGATGATGCAAAGCGTTGAGATGCCTTATGTCTCTTCCATGTTGACCCAAAAATTCTTTTTATTTTCTTTATTTTCTTTCGTTTTGTGTTTTCCTTTTTGGAATGATGCAAGGCATTGAGACTACAATGTCTCTTCTATGTTGACACAAAAAAATATCTTATTTTTCTTTCGTTTTCACTCTCTTTGTGCCATTCTTCTAGTTCTATGTATTTGGGGAATGATGACAGTTTCAAGCTCTTTCATAAAAACATTGTAGCAACAAACATACTGACCCCAAATCCATAGATCCCTTATGTTTTTGGTGTGTTCCTTGTTGGGGGAAACCCCTCTTTCTTTTGTTCCCTTTTCATTTGCATGATGTAGCCTTACTTAGAAACATATGAATTGGCATAGGGGATTTCCAAGTTGGCTCTCATGTCTTGTTTCTTTTTGCATTTTTCATTTGCTACTTTAAAGTAATTGATCACAACATGGTGTGTAGAAATTCCTTTAAAGTGGGGGCATACATTGGCATTATTAATTTTTATTTTTCTTAGTTCTTAGTGTAGCCTTGCTACTTCATACGATGCATTTTTCACTTTGTGGATGACATTGCATATGATGTCCTTCATAAATGTGATCTATCTAAGCATATCACATTCCTCTTGGTGGCCTGATGCGAGGCATTGCATCCCCCAAGTTGTGAATATTCTTTTCTTTGATTGGTCCTCTCTTGGAGACATTAGACACAATGTTCCCTAAGTTATAGACCTCGCATGATCTTAACAAGACTCATTTGAACATCTTCTGCATGTTGCATTTTGCATTTACATGGCCACCTTGCATAACATAGCCTGCATGCCTATGGTACCATTACAGTTGTTCATGAGTTCTAAGCATATGAAGCTTTGATTGTATAATGAAGCAAGAAACTACATTGTCTTTGTGGAACCTTATTAAAGTTATCAGGAGGTATAACTTTGATATGGTTGAGCGGGAAGCCCATTCTGAGGCACGAATTTCCCCATAGCCACCTTTTGGGATTTCTCACCCCGTGGACAACCAGAAGTTTTGTGGCCCCAGAGTGAGTATACTTGGGCCTTCTCACCCAGTGGACAACCATGAGTTCTATTTCCCTGGAGTGAGTACACATTTCTTTTTCCAAAAAAATAGCCTAGATCTAATCCACAACGAGCTGGACAGACGATCAAAGCTTTCTTTCATCCTTTCTCATTATCATGTGTGTTCCTTTGTGCTTATGATTTGTTTGTCATGGGATTGTGATCCTAGGGGCTTGATCATCCCTCTTGATTATTGTTATCTCATCTTACCAAGAATTAGTGCATTCAGACACTTCTTGGTTGCATGATTGGCTACTTTAGTGCAAGTTTGAAGCAGGTTCATCCTCTCACTAAAGTGGGGGCTAATTGTGGACACAGAAAAAGTAACCCTTCTACTTTTTCTCATGTTCAGACCCTCCTAGTGGACTTTGGCTTGATTTTCCCTAGATTTAATGTTGTAATGTGGTCAACACGTTCACATTAGGTCTTGGACCCTTGTAAATCATTAAGACTTCTAGGATGTCTTGTAAAGGTGTTGTGAAGTGTTGTAACTCACTTTCTCACTTTTCTAGGACCCTTTCATTATTATTCACTTAAATAACCCCTTTTATCACTTACCAAGTCTTATTTTAAAGTGTTGTAACAAACTCTCACACTTTTCTAGACTTGTCATCACTAATTCAACCCTTTCTCATGTTTAAGTGACCCCTTAATGCACTTTCTGACCCTTCTTAAGTATGTTTTTGAGGATATTCCCGTTGGAAAACATTTAATGCCCTTTAATTCCCAACACCCACTTAATTTTCTTAAGTGGGACTAAGTTGCCAATAGGGGTGACTTAGTCCTTTTTGGCACAAAAATCAAAATTATTTCAAATTTCTGGCGGGATTTCATTCTCTAACCCTTGAGGTCGGCCTGTGATGTGTTATTTTTGGGAAATTTAGTAAGAAAAAGTATAAATAAGGGTTTTTTTCCTCATTTTTCATCTCCTACAATCTCCTAATCTCTTGCACTCATTAAGCATTAAATCTCTCAAGCATTCAAGCACTCTAAGCATAATCAAGTCATCCATTGGAGCACTTCATTGCATATCTTTAGATTTCAAGGGTTTGGTAAGTTTATGACATTTCATGTTTTCTATTTATCATTCTCTTTCCATTCCATTTCATTTTATAGGGTTTGATTACCAAAATGGGGTTTGACTAAGGCAAACCCCTATACTCTAACCCTTAACCATTTCCCCCTCTTTGCATGTGTGTTTGCAGACTTTGTAGGAAGATTTGTCAAAAAAATAGGTGTTGAAAATTCGTCAACAAGTCATCATTGTCATTCGAGTCAACAAAGACCTAATTCAAGCTTGGAGACTCTTTTTATCCCGTTTTCTACAGAATCAAGACCAAACACCTGTTAGAAAAGCAAGTGCAGACCTGAAGTTATAAGATCCTATCTCGAAATTCTCAAAATCTATAGGTGGACTAAGTCGCCACCAATGGTGAATTAGTCCCACTGCCAGGCTTGAAAAGTGGTTTTTGCATTTTTGGATACCCATTTGCCAGATTCCTGTTCTGACAAGTTTTCCCTAAAATTGAGACTAAGTCGCCCAGCTTGGCTTAAGTATCCTAGTCAACATTTTCAGTCAATTTTTTAGGATTCTAGAATCTCTCCACATCAAATTTCAGATTCCAGGTGCACCTCTCCAATTTTTTTCATTTATTTCATCATTTACTTACATTTTTAGGTGTTTTTGCATATCACAGTGTGTTTTCCAACACTTTGCATTTCTTAGGTTTAGCATCATTAAATCATTTTCTTTTTAGATCAGTGCATTAGGAAATATTAATTAGACATATTATATTCCATTTACATTAATATTGAGTGTAGACATTTGCATTTTGGACCCCATTCTTTCTCCTTTTAGATGAAAAACCCTAGAAGGAGCTTAAAGGAGTTGGGCAATCCAAACTCATTGTCCATAGTAGTTTTTTATTTTTTGATGTGAAATTTGGCCCTTGAGACTCCTCGTGTTAAGGGTACTGCACCCTGTAAATGCAACTTATATTATTAAAAACATAGTAAAACATTAATAAATACAATAAGATCACGTATTACATTTGAATTAATATTACAATCAATAAAAATATACATCAATAGAGGTAAAATACCTAATAATATGTTGGTATGTGGCGAATGATCATGCTATACTGTACACCCCGGCATGTATCTTTGCCAGGGTCTGGGGCTAGGCCGTTTTGATTATTGTTTGTAGGAAGGTCTCACGGTTGAGTGAGAGTAATGGAAGACGAGGGTAAGAAGGTTGATAAGTTTAATGGGAAGAACTATTAGTTATGGAAGATGCAGATGGAGGACTACCTCTATCAGAAGGATTTATGGTGGCCATTAGAAGGGAAAACCAAGAAACCCGCAACAATTTTTGATGAGGACTGGGAGATTTTGGATAGAAAGGCTCTTGGCAGTATTCGTTTATGCCTGGCACAATCGGTGGCGTTCAATATTCATTTATACTTGAATTCAACTTTGAAGGCCAACTAAAGCTGAAGAGGAGCTTAGCTTCTCACTTGTCACTGCCTTCATAAACATATCTGCTGGATTGACATCTGTATGTATCTTGTCTAGCTTGACCTATCCATCCTCCAACACTGACCGAATGAAATGATATCTCAACTGTATGTGTTTTGTTTTAGAATGCAAGGCAAAATTCTTTGCAAGATGTATAGCACTCTGGCTGTCTGTAAACAAGTAATTTCCAGCTTGTTGTTTTCCCAACTTGTCCATGAAAAGTTGTAGCCATATCATCTCCTTTGTCGCCTCTGTTGCAACAACATACTCTGCCTCTATGGTGGATAAAACAACCACCTTTTGCAATTGAGAAATCCAACTCACTGTTGTCCCACCAACTGTAAATACATAACCTGTGGTACCCCGCCTAGTATCTATATCCCCTGCCAAATCTAAGTCAACATAGCCTTTTAAATTAGTATTAGAGCTAAAGGCACCGGCATTTAATGATCTATCCATTTTGAGAATCCCATTTTACGCATTCAATGCTTCGACTCTAGGGATTACTCATATACCTACTAACAACTTCTATGAAATGTGCAATATCCGGTCTTGTGCATACCATGGCATACATTAAACTACTTACAACTAAAGCATATGGTACCTTGGACATTTTATCTTCCTCCTCTTGTGTCTTTGGACACGTATCCTTAGTCAATTTAACATGACTGGGAAAAGGTGTGCTAACAGCTTTTGCATTCTCCATATGAAATCTTTGTAGCACCTTTTCAACATAATTAGCCTGAGATAAAAGCAATTTTTTTGTTACCTATCTCTACAAATTTTCTTACCAAGGTTGTTTGCTGCTAAAATCCTTCCTTGGTAAAGATTTTTTTCACTTTAATTTTAGCTCACTTATGTGATCCATGTTAGACCATACAAGCATGTCATCAACATATAAACACAAAATAATGTAATTTGCTGTTATCTGACCTCTTAAAACCAACACAATGATTAGAATTACCACGCATTGTAGCCTTGCTTTCGGTATAAAACTATCAAATTTAAGTACCATTTTAGAGTGCTTGCTTCAAAATACATATAAACTTTGTTGTTTGCCTTCTAGTTTCTCCTTTTGCTGACTCAGTCCTTGTGGTTATTTCACATATATTTCCTCTTCAAATCACCATGGAGAAAGGTTGTTTTAACATCAAGCTGTTCTAAATGCAAATCTTCAACAACCACAATACTTAAAACAATACGAATAGAAGTCATTTTAACAACTGGAGAAAAAATCTCATCAAAATCAATACCCTTTTTCTGTGCAAAACCCTTTACAACTATTCTGGATTTAAATATCTTCTTACCTCCATCCTCCTCTTTCAACCTATAAACCCATTTGTTTGGTAAAACATTTTTACCTGCAGGCAACTTGCATAATTCCCAAGTCTGATTTTTCGGCAAGGAGTCCATTTCTTCTTCCATTCTATGCTCCCACTGAACCTTGGTATCCACTTGCATAGCTTCAACATAATATTCTGGTTCACCGGCATCAGTTAACAAAATAGTATATAAAGAGGGAGAGACTCTTTCTGGAGGTCTACTTATCCTTGAAGATTGTCTAACATTCACAGGAGTTTGTGGTATTTGTTGTTGTTGTTATTGCCCAGCATGAGGAACCACATAAACATCATTGTTTGGAATATCATCCAACATTGCATAATCATTTTCTTTCTTCTCATGCTGCAGCAACAGATTTTTGTACAAAACTTTCTCATTGAATATGACATCCCTACTTCTCACAAGTTTTTAATTTTCAAAATCCCAAAGCCTATAACCAAATTCATCAATGCCATATCCAACAAATATACATTTCTTTGATTTTGCATCAAGCTTGGTTCTATTTTCAAAATCTACATGTGC
>VDFB02129893.1:0-15264 GCA_007258455.2 Sequoia sempervirens
AAAATGATCCACCAGCATAGAGATGCCAAAAAAACACACTGAAACCATGGCAAGTGACTTACCTCAAGGTTTTACACAATTTGTGTCATGCTGTGAACAAGCCTGATAAGAAAAAGGACAGTTCATATGAAAAACTGATAAGAAAAAGGACAGTTTGTAGGAAAAATATTACAAAACCCTACGCAAAGCAAAAAAATTCTGAGACGAACCAAAACCAATCTCCCTACAGCTGTTGATTTCAGTGTATGGTTCAAGTTGGAGTTCTTAGTTTGCTTTGTCTTTTCATGAACACTGATTTCATTTGTATTTCTGAGATTAAGAGGTCTGAGTGTAATTCTGGCAGATTGTATCTTGTAAATGAGAGTAGTCATCCTGCAAACAGAAAAGTTATGTGAAAAATACCTCTACTTTGCATTCTTCTACAAGAGGACGGTGGGTGTCATTTATAAAAAAACTGCAAAATTCATGATCTACCTACTTATGATAGGGGGAAAGATATTCAGGTTATCAATTTGTTGATAGCAGGTTGAGAAAACACAGAAATTTGTTCATTGAAATTTGTTTCCATCTCAGAATGAGCTTGCAGCTTTTTTAAATGTTTCTTACTAGCGATTTTCTTAATTTGATCTTGAATCACCTTGTTTGGTACTTTGTTGAGTATACATATAGAAAGTTGATTCGTTGTAAAGTAAATTGGGCAAAAGGTGCCAAACATATCTGAATTCAATACCGAATATCAACATTTAAGGCAAAGTTAAATATTATATATAATTTAACTAAATTAGCTACAGTATTATCTGGATAATTTAGATGGCATATTAACAAGTTAAAATAACATAGCAATCTTTCGCACCATTATAATGGCAGATATAGGCAGTGACCATGACTAGAACAACTGTAAAAAGCTTCCAAAATGCAGCCTGATCCATCACATGAGGAAGAAGTTTTGGCATGTTATCACCACGAAACATTTTGGCAATTGTAATACCAATATTAATCAGCACAAAAACAACAGCCAATGACACTGATAATGCTAAAGTAAATCTCAAGTTATCTGCAATCATAACGGAGAGAGAGATTATCCAACAATTGCAAAAACTGAAAGAGCAAACTGCTTTCCGTCTAACTCTAATTGAACCGATATAAATCAAAACTTGAAAAACAAGGACAAGAAACATATTTAAATTTTTTCCTTGAACCTATGTACCAGAAGATTTGCAATCAGATAATTTACAAATCAAACTTTGAGCAAGGATTTACAACTGACAGTTTTTCAATGTGTTTCTTCAATGATTTGGGGTTTGAGCAGAAGATATGCACATTAATTGTTTGACGAAATGCTTTTAGGAGTTCTACTAGGTTGAGTTGCTAAAAAACTGCTTTGGCCAGAGGCAATCAAAATTATTGATTGCTACAGGTATGTATATCAACAATTTTGGTAAAATTTATGTGAGGATAATTTAAAAAGTAATTTAGTATGCAATTACGTGCTAGAGAATTAAGCATAGCAACCCTGGAACAAAATTCCTATTAGCTTATTTTTGGTGAAGATCGGGAATCATGTGATAGCCTATCTTTATTAGAACCTAACAATCTTTATTTTCTAGAGCCACAATACCTAGTCTTACATCTTGAAGAATGATTGCAAAAATAGCCTGAGTGCCTGCAAATACAGAAAGTCTAATCTTTTTAGCTCTACAGATCCTTATTGTTCTTGGAGTTGGCTTCAATAGTTGCCTTGACTGAAATAATAAATAATGGTATTAGTGATTGGTTTAGATATCCAATTCTTTGATATTGGAATCAGATGATAAGTTCCCAATTTTTTACAAAATCAAAGAAAACAAGGATTTGTACCATAGCCACCTCTAAACACCAGTAACCGCCATGAGCATCTGTCCCATTGCACATTCATTTTCTCAAGATATAGTTGAATACCTTTATTTTTGTTACTGTACGTTGATTCAAATGGCAATACAACCACCATATCCTAACACCACATCTCTAGGTGACTTGGATTTATAGTGATAAACAAGGCATACATCAACTGTCTAAGAATATTCGCACAATTATTTTGGTGAGCGGTTGCAAAATTGATGCTTTCAGTTAGAAGAAATATTAGGTTGATTTTGACCTGATAATACTCATATCTAAAATGCAAACACTGGCTTATTTCGATGCCCTAGTCCAAAGCATTTCTTCCAATGGGTTCTCAAACTACCCGTTAATAAGCTATTCCTTCCAATACATCTAGATTGATGTTTATGTTATTGAAACTACACACTCATTTTCAAGTCCAAGAACCAAACAAGTTGATCACTATCTTTGAGATTTTGCACAGGATAGCTCATAGGTTTAAAAACCCATGATGGTAAGAAGCAGGGTTTGCAGCATTCAAACTAGACCCACTATAGTTAAAAGTACCTTTTTCCCATATACCAACTTAACCAATCATGTTAAAGAGCATTTCCTTTTGACCAGCAAAATGCCCATTTTGATTAAAAAGTTAAAACTGATACAACATGACCTAGATTGCCCCTTCCAGAACCTCATCAAGGGAAAACTGTGTCTACCCAAATTATTAAACAAAAAGTAGAGGCAAAATTAATAAGCAGTTTGTTAATGTTCAGACTTCTACCATTGGCCCCAATGGGGCTGCTGTTGATGTGGCTATTGTTGCATTCCACCGGAGGGATTATTGCTACTAGTGCCCCTAGGGCTATTGGAGGCGATCATATTATAAGGCATCATATGAGCATACATAACTCCACTAGAGGGTTGTCCATAAGCCACTACTTGCTGTTGCATAAATTAAGGCACAGACTGGACCGAATGACATAAGGATTAACATTTACATCATATTAATACTTTGATCCAATTTTTAATGCTTAGTGATAGAAAAAGAAAAGCATTTTCTTATGCAAGAACTTGTTGATGACTTAAAAGGGGACTACTTGGGGAACAAGTAGAGAAAGCAACCCTATACATTTGGTAATGTGTTGAACAATAAGATGATAAGATACTATTTCTAGTTTAATAATTTCTGGTAAATTTATTGGTCAACGTGAAATTTCGACTTGATCAATGGCGCTCTATTGAAAACACAGATACAAATGCAACTTCTCAGGGAAATGAGATCAGAGGCGTTCACAAAACTTAACCAAAACAAAACAAAGTAAATATACCTGATGCCCACCTGTTCTTTCTACTGTATTCGACCGATTTTGGGTATTCAAGGAACAATATACAATCAAAGAGGCATGGATGGAACTTTTTTCATCTTTCTGAAAACACCCAATACTGAAAAACTTGATTAGGGCTTTCATAATATTGTGTAGGATCTGTATAATGAGACAAACATAAACAAGGCGCCATTTCCCTCCACAGAGGCCTCCACAATTCATCCTGCAGGGCAGAGATTGTATACTTGATGGCACGCAAGTGGTGGGGGTAGGGGGTCGCCTCTCAAGCCATCAAATTGTGTCTCTCCACCGCCTTCACTGACATGCAGGGTTTGGAGCGCATTGAAGGTCTGGTGGAGCCAGAAAATGTGGCTTCTCAGAAGGTCTTGGAGAAGGCCGGATTTGTGAAGGTGATTTATGATGCATTCAATCTCAGTTGTCGATTGAAGAGAGTGTTAATAGCAGCGACACCATCGTGAGGCATTTATGGCACCACTTTCGCAAGAAAATATGATACGATTTTATAGCTATTAAGATTTCGTGGAAGATTGCATATTAAATATAACTCTGTCGGCAAAATATGGTGACTGAAAATCATAACTACCGGAAAAAGAAACGTTGTATTCTGGCGAGAAAAAGGCTGTATACCGGCGTGAGACAGGTTTCAGCTGAAAGTTCATTGTATATATAGTTAGCCTGTATATATAGCCTATCGGCTAAAATGAATTAATAAAATAGAATTAAAAATAATTTGAAGATTTTTTTATTTATATATATATTTTTTACAATTTTGTTTTAAAATATTAAAAGGAAATAATTTTATTTATTATTTTATTATAGAATGAGTGAATAGATTTATCAGGTTCATAACTAAAATTTATTTATTTAATATTCTATTATTTAAAAGAATCCTAAAAACATTTATGCTTTGTACAAGTACTAGAGATATATGCCTCCTAACTAAAATTAGTGTTAGAAGACTTAATTTATTTTATTTTATATTGCAAGGAATTATAAATGAAATTCAATAAACAATATAGGGATTTCAATATTATTTTGAAGATTTCTAATAGAAAAATTATTTTTTAATTTTAGCGAGGCCGTGTAAAAATTTAGAATTGTTTTATAATGAAGTGCTTTTATAGATTTATATTTATATATAAGATTACAATTTTTATGAAGTTGGTTGTCTTGTATTTTTTTTCACCATCTATTGAAAATAGAACTAATAAATAGGAGCAATCATTTTTGAAGGGATAAGATTTCAATTTATTTTAGCTCAATCTAATGGAAATAGAACTAAAAAAAGCTCTTTTTTAGAATAAGATTTGACTTTCTTATAGAAAGTATTTTCCTCAAATTTATGAGACCTCCCACTCCATAAAAACAAATCTTGAAACTTCTTCAATAAGATTGCTTCTTAATTTTGAAATCATGCGAAGTGTTGAAGATATATATTTAATGAAAAGTAATTTAAAAATTATGCATGTTTCTACTAGTTTAGATAGTTTAAGTATATTTATTTAAATGATTAAAAAAATATTAATTTTAATGTTTATATTTAACTCATGATATGAATTAGAAGGGGGTTTCTAGATTGTCTCTATTTAAAATATCCATATTAATTTTATTTATTTATATTCATGATGGATTAATTAATATTTAGTTTAGTAATGATATAGTTTTGAAATACACTCGACTCTTTAATAATTTTAATGGAAATATATTTTTTTTATATAAATATTTAGAGTAAATAAATATATTAAGCAATAAGTTTAATTTATCCTATAATTTTAAGGTATTTAGAGAAACATTGAAATAAAAAATAAAAAATATATATTTAGATGTTAAAGAAGGATAGATAGATTTGAATGCTTGACTTATATGATGACTACTAATTTAAATTTAAATTTATATTTAGGATAGTTCTATTGAAAATAGAACTAATAATAAGAAATCTAGGAGCAATTATTTTTCAAGGATAAGCTTTCAATGATACTGGCTACATTATTAGATATAGAACTAAAAAATTAGGTCCTCTTTTGGGATAAAAATTTCACCTTTTATGTAATAACATTTTTTTTTTTTTTTTTTCAAATTTATGAGGCCTCCCCACTCCCATAAAACTAGCATATATATATATATATATATATATATATATATATATATATATATATATATATATATATATATATATATATATATATATAATTTTAATAATATATATAAAATATTCTAAAGGATCCTTTGGAGCATCCTGTTTTATAATGAATTAGTCACATAGAAGTGCAAAGATGCCTCAGGAAGGGATATCTCTAAATATTTTATATATATTATTAAAGTAATATATATACTAGTTACATAGTTCAACCTCAACATTACAATGCTGTAATGGAAATCTTAATATATAATCTAGGAACTTATTACCCTTGATGATTAGATATATGTTGGTATAATTTTATTTTATTTTCCCTTCACTGATATACCTTTTAAATTCAATAGTAAATCATTCTATTTTTTAAAATAATATTTAAAATAATTTGAATGAATAGCATACTCAAGCAATTATATTTTTGATAACTTAAAAATTAAATTATATATATATATGAAAAAGGATATTAAATTATAATCTAACTTTATCTTACAACCCCAACCATAATCTTAATGGAGGACGAAAGATGAAAAACTATTGAGAAGAATACTATGTTATTAAACTAATATGAAAAATTCAAAAGAGTGGTAGGTCTCTAATTTAACTAGGATTCAACCCTAACCCTAATTAACTTACTGGTCTTATCATAATTTCTTCAAGAGTTCCTTAAAATGTAACCTATCTAACTTGGACTTCAAAGCACCATTTATCAACCTCAAGTTTACTCACAAATGCAAAATGAACAAAGGAGTTGTAGGCAACGAAGTTCCTACCAAAAAGTTATAGAATAGTTATGTTTTAATATATTGTGTTTGATAAGTTTTAGCAACAATGTTGATAGAACAAATAAATAATCAATAAATCAATGAAACTGCATCTGAAGGAGGTGATCAACCAATGCATGAAAAATTTCACACCTAAGGAGAGGCCTAAGCCCACAAAGTGGAGAACAAAAAGCCCAGAAGGAACCCAACAGGGCTGAAATTATACAATAAAAGCATCATTGCATGATTAAAGACATTTCAATCAAACATCTTTTAGCAACACTTCTAACTATAGGACTGTTGGATCATACCAATTGATGAATATGTAATTGATAATTTTGTTTGATATTCGTACAATGTGTAATTGAGTGCTAATATTAGAGCATCCCCAACCATCTCTTGTACTTGTAAATGTTCTACAGGTGTCACTGTAATTGTATTTGCCTAGTCTTCAACCTCAGGTGGTTGTGAGGCATCTTGGTTGCCTATCACAGGACTAAGTTCAGGTGCGAGAGTCATCTTTTTCAACATATATTCATGAATCTATAATGCAAGAAAATAGTTAAGCCATTAGAACAAAGAAGTAGAGGTTGTGCTAAATTATATGCAAAACCATAAACATGAATTGCAAAAACATGTAATTAAGCTCAAATGGTAAATTCAAAATGGATTAAAACAAACCTCATAGTTAGTTTTGTCATTCTGTGTTTCCAAACTTTGGTGCATGAACACGGGACTTAATAACAAGAGCACTCTTTCTCCATTTGTAATCAAGCAAGCCAATAGCTCCCTAGGTTTTGTTGGAATGAATTCAATAAGAGCCACCAATGGAGATCAAACTTTAATGTGTTCTAATGGTGCTTTGAAACATAACATTAGTTCCTTATAATAGTCCTTTTGAGCCACCAATGGATGTCGAACTTTAAGAATCAATATAGGACTGTGACAATCATATCTAGTTTCAGGTAAAACTAGAACACATTAAGAGTTGAAATTTTAAATTTATGATTTGAGCAGGTATTGCAACGGTTGATGATGTTTCAGATGAATTGCAGACAATGCAAAACCTTTAGACAATTTCCCCACAATTCTTTTCTCAAATTTATAGACTGTGAAAACATTGTCTTTAATACTGTAAAGATGTTGTGCATTAACTGTTAGCTCCAGTGTAGGAAGTAACAGTCTTGGTGGAGCTGCTTCTGAAAAAATCAGATCAGAACTATAAAGACATACTTGAACAATGGGACCAAAGTAAGGGCCCAAAATACAAAGGACAAAATGCCAAAAATCTCTTCATCGGACTGTGCGTGCTAAATATCTTGTGCAAAAGTGCTCTTGTAAACATATAGGGAAGAGATACTCAAATCACCATAGACAACACCAAGGCTTTGATAAGCTAGAAACAAAATAGTCTTCCAAGATTGCTTCTACAAAACAACGATGAATGAAATAAGTTTTAACCATTGTTCTTGAAGTCAACAATTATGATTTTACAGTAAAGGACCATAAGCATTACAAGAAATGGGTTATGTCCTGTATGATTCCACTAGTCATAAAATAATACTTAGTTTAGCAGTGAATAACTTATAAAATGTTTAATTGGGTACCGAAACAGAGTCACTTTCAGCTTAAATAGAGCACAGTGAAATTGTTATTAGATAAGAGTAAAAAGCCTAGACTCAACAAGTTCACAACACTTCTTGAAGAGAAGTCTAATTTGGTTACTCAAGTGGTTGTAGATATTGACAATGATGGCATCGACAAAGTGATCATTGTAGTGTCTTACTTTTTTTTGTCATGAATACTATGAAAACTTGGCAGCATGATCAAGCTTCAAATTTGCATTCTTTATATAAAGACACTTAACAATTTAATTGGCACGAAACTTGGATAATAATTTCTAGAGCATAAGTCTAACATCAACTCTCATTACATTGTATGTGTAAATGACACATATTTATAACCTTCTAGCTGTAGCTTCTTGAAGCTTCAAAAAAAATTTAAAAAAAATCTTTTGAAATCAATTTTACCCTCATCCTCTAATGTTATTTTATTTCTATTTCTAATTCTCCTTTTGAGCATCCATCTAAAACAAGGGATTAGATCTTCTAATTTTTTCTTTAATTTGTTTTAACCAATCCTCATCTTTTCTGCAAATAATAAAATATTGATGTACTTCATCTTGGATATCACTTTGCATTGAAGGCTCATATTCATCACTTTTTATTCCATTTATTTAATGTTCATCTTTCACTTGGACCCATATAGTGTGACTTGGGCACCACTTTTGCTTTGTTTCCCATTTTGTTTGGGCAAGAAAAATATGCTATTTTGGTGCTTGATGGAGTTTAGGAGCCCATTTTCTTTTTGATGGAAGTTTTGGTTCATCAATGCCAAGTGGAGGTTTTATGACAATAACACCAAAAAGTGGAACTTTTAGAACTTGGTGTTTATGTGGTGATTTTGGGCATTGGACACCAAAAAGGAAATTGTCAAAGTTGGTGCCAAGTGGAACTTTTGGTCACTTAAAGCCAAGTGGAGGTTTTCATAACTTGACACCAAGTGGGGTAATTGACCTTTAGATGCCGGAAAGTGAAAACTATCAGAGTTGCACTGGGTGGAAGCTTCTCAATTTGATGCCAAGTGGAACTCTTGGTCACTTAACACCAAGAAGAGGTTTTCATAACTTAATGCCAAGTGAGGAAATTGACCTCTAGATGCCAAAAATTAAAAACTTCAAAGTTGGTGCCAAGTGGAAGTTTCTCCACTTGATGCCAAGTGGAGATAATGATCACCTAATTCCAAAGTACTAAATGCCAATTTCAAGAAATTTTCAAAGGACTGACTCAATGCTTTCAAATTTTCAATTTCCTTCAATTTTCTTTATTTCCTAATAAATAATTAATCTTCATGCATTTTTATAAATAGTGATAATTCACCTTCACTTGAATTATATTTTGTGATTTATCAACCTTCATCTTCAAATTCCTTTGAATTAGTCAATAATAATTTTAATGTACAGCCATAAAATATTTCACATACTAGCGATATATCTTGCCATACCCTTAAGCTTAAAGCTTCATGTCTAGTGTGGATGATAATTTTATGAAGCCTATGGTTATTCATGGCTACGATATTCAAGATACACAATAAGGTATAAAGCAATTGAAAATAATATCAATGTGCATCTGCAAGTAGAGATACAAGGATATGATAGACTTCAACATAGAGCATCTTTAATAAACCTAAAAGTGGTTGTTTTAGAATTGAGATACAAGGAGAATCTCCACAAGACTAATGACTAATGTAAAGATGTTGCAATGTGACGAATTTGTGCACATGAATTTAGAGACCAAAGAAGCAAAGGTGACAACTGAGATCATGGTCAATAAATTGACTATATATTGTAAACCTTGGATGTACATATTTGGTGCATATCTTGTCCACTGGTGTTAATGGAAGAGACGTCAACAACTAGGCATAGTGAAGGTCTTTCCAAAATGCTCCGCACAAGCACAGTTCTCTGTTTCACCTAACCATATGTGCCCAAGATTTTTATTTTGGAAAACTAAACAAAATAGTAAGGGATAGTGTTGTAACTACTTGTCTTTTAGTTATCTAACCATAGTATGATTTTAGAAAACATTTCTTAGATTGCTACATATGAAGAAGAAGAAACAAATCTTAGTGGTTTGGGGAGAAGAATCTTTTAGGAAAGATGACTATGGAAGAAGAAAAGACTAAAGATGTGGGAATTCAATTGCAAGAAGAGGCCATGGAAGAGGAACAAATGTTAAACTCAAGAGAATCAACCATTATATAGATCTGCCCACAAAGTGTTACACTCGTTATGGACTTCTCTGGTTAAAAGAGTAAATAAACAAACTGCAATTCTAAAAGTTGCCATCCATGAAGTGTTAAACCTGTCATCAAGAGTGACCTACCTATCCACATCTACTAGTGTCATTTCCACAGCAACCCATACATATGTATCAACTGGGGAGTTTTGATTTCCACAGTGTCCAATCCAAAAGATAACTAATTTATTTATTGTTATTTTGGAGCCTAATCTTTCGCAATCCATCCCCGCAATCCTCTTTTTATTTACATGGTGTATCCCAACCTATGAGCGGTATTCTTTTTTCATTCTTGGAGCCTTCCCATAGGAACTTATTCAATACCCTTTCCACGTCTTCCTCAACCTTCATGGGCACTTCAAATGCGACATAATATATATCAGGATTGCAGACAAAATTGCCTTAGCCATTGTTATTCTCCCAGCCAATGTGAGCCAGTTGTTCTTCCATGCCATTTTATTGTTTCTAAATTTTCCAACCAGTTCATCCCAATGATTTTCTTTGCACGTGCCGTTAAAAAATTTCACCTAAAATTTTTGCTGGCAATTTTACCCTTGAAAGCCCAATATTCCAGTAATAGCCTGTTGTAGTGATAGCCTTGTATTGAAAAAATATATACATGACTTCTTGTTCATTTTCTGGCTCGATTGTTTTTCGTAATCATCCAACACCCTTTTGATCGATCTGGCCTCCCTTATACTTGCCTCACCTAATAGGGTAGTGTCATTAGCAAATTGCATATGAGTGACTGGTTCCACATTTGGAGCCACCCACACCCCCTTCCATTCCAACCGTTGGCAACTATTTTTTATGGTGCAACTTAAGGATTCAACCATAATTATGAATAGGAATGGAGATATGGGATCACCCTGTCTAAGTCCATTGGTGGCCTGAAAGAAGCCGTGTAGTGTCCCATTTACTGAAATCAAGAAACACACAAGGAGATGCAATAGTATATGAGTTCGCACCAATGGGTATTGAATCCCAAATTCCCCATTACTTTCATTAGGAAGACCCATGAAACTTTATCGTATGCCTTACATACGTCCAACTTGATCAACATCCCCGCCTCCCTATTTGTCTTAAGTGTATGCACCACCTTTGAAAGAAGCAGGATGCAGTCAGTGATTTCCTGACCAGGGACAAATCCATTATGCTCTCTGGATACTATTTCCCCCAACACCAATTTGAGTCTGTTGGCAAGTACTTTAGCTATCACCTTATATACCGTATTGCAAAGTGAAATGGGCCTGTAGTCACTAAATGAATTGCAATCTAGTTTTTTAGGGACCAAGGCAATAGCTGAATTGTTCAAATCCCTCACAAACCTCTTAGTCTTGCGAAAATCTTCCACCAGCTTCCAAAGGTCATCCCCCACAAAGCTCCAACATGATTGGAAGAATTTTGTAGTGAACCCGTCAGGCCCTGGCGCCTTATTCGGGTGTAGATAAAATAAAGCAGCCTTTACTTCTTCTTTAGTTACCATTCCATAGAGCATAATATTGTCTGCATTGCTAACCCATTTGCTTATCAAATCCAGAATACTACCGCCTTCCTCCTACGTCCTTTGGTCACCAAGACGATGTTTAAAGAATTCAACTGCAGCCAAACCCACCTCCATTAGGCTATGAGCAGTGGAGCCATTCATGGTTTATATTTCTTCTATCTTGTTCACAACCCTGCTAGCCAACACCGAAGCATGAAAGAACTTTGAGTTTGAGTCACCCTCACTAAGCCACACCTCCCTTGACTTGTCCCTCCAATAAATTTCCTCTCTTTAGGAGTTTGACCAACTTTGCATTCAATTCTTTCTCTTTGTAGAATTCATCATTCCTCATGCCATCTTTGATTACTTTCTCATTAAGTGCTTCTAGCTCCATTTCCACCTTGGCTTTTTCCACAAAAATATTTTGAAACTTATCCTTGTTCCATACCTTCAACTTTTGCTTTATTAATTGAAGTTTCTTGACTACTTTGAAACTAATCGATCCTCCAACCCAGGCTTCCTTCCACCAGCTTTCCAGAAGGCCAACAAGGCTCCTGTCCTGCCACCACATATTATGGAATTGAAACTCATTTTTAACAATTGTTCATCCAATGATGGATTAATTCTACTGGGAAGTGGTTTGAAATCGTATCTGAAGAATTCCGGCGGACATTATTAAGCTCTAGCATGAAGAAGGCAAAAAAAATTGTCGATCTCTTGGTGATGTAATGAAATCCTTTTTGTACATTGGTCAAGTGAATACACCATTTTTTTTATTGGGGTAGTCAACTAATCCATTCCACCACCAAAATTTGGGGATCAATGGTGGCTTGAGATACACTTTGAACCCACCACTCTTCTGTCAATCGGGGTTGGCATTAAAATCACCACCAATGATACTCATTTACTTTTTCCTATTATAAGCTCAATATTGAGATATTTTCTTTTATATGACTATAAATCCTTTTTATTAATAATCATTTTTGTTCTCTCTTTCAACTCTCTAATGGATTAAGGTTTTACATTATTTCCAAGAAAATTGCAAAATATTGTTGGTTTAACTATAATTTAAATTTTGAGATGTTCCTACTAAGTTTTCTTATATTATAAAATTCATATTCACACTTTTTTTTCATTTACTTTAAATATTTTAATAATAATTTTTTATTTATTTCTTTCGATTCTATAATAGATTAAAAATACTTTATTAATTGAAAAAATATTAATTATAATTTAAATTCGATTTTTCAGTTGCTGAAATCTAATGTAGATGCTAATGCTCAGATTGTGGCATGGAAAATTTTACATCACAAATTTCCTATAGGGGACAGATTAATGCATTTTAAGATGCAAGCAGCCAAATGTCCATTTTGCCAATGCAAGGAAAACATTAAACATATTTTTTGGGACTATTTTAGAACTAAAATGAAGTGGAATATTATGTTTAGTCATTTCCCTGCTATGTTTCAACATACCTACTTTATGTTGGAAAGAAGTGATTCTTTGTATTAGACTTCATAGAAATATTGTTGTTAACTCTATGAGGCAATGTATTTTGCTGCATTTATGGAAATTTTGATGTTTATCTATGTTTTCTCATCACATTTTGCCTTAGGAAATAGACATTTTCAAGTTTTACTCTAACATCTTGTTGCAATTCATCATTCTATGTTCACAGTAGAGATGGAGACACGATGATAAGGATATCTGTAAGCGCCTAGAGGTGATTAAGCATCAGTTTCTACAACTTCATAAGGGGGAACTCCATAGTGCCAAAATGATTCAAGATTTCTTCAATATTAAAGTGTAATCTCTTATGTTACTGTTCTCTTTGTGTTTTGGTATGCTTAGTTGGATGTCTTTACCCAGCTCATTTATTGTTATACAGATTATGATTGTTGGTTCTCATTGTAAGTTTTCCTTATGGTTGTTGTTACGATGGGTTTTTAGCTGGATTTATTGATATTGTAAAATTGTTACTTGTTATGTATCTTGTAGAATGTTGATTCTGTTTCTTTTCTTACGAGTCCTTCTTTTTGAACTATCCCCATTCTTTTTATGATACTTCTTTAACTTATTTTCAATATTAAAAAAAATCATTTTCCGATTCATTACTCTCATGTTCTAAGTTTAATATTCATACCCTATTTTGATTCATGTGACTTCATCTTTGCAAGCATTAGCATAATTCAAATAATATTTTTCATCTTTCATTGTCAAATAGTTTACATTCAAATACAAACTTAGCATCTCACACAAAAATATTTACTCATGTTTACAAAGCTCATCTTTAAAATATTTGACATGAAGTGATAAATTTAGTTTCCTCTAAATCGTATTGTACCATTCTCAAACTATCAATGTCTATTTAGTGTTATTATGTTAAAAATATTAATCTATTTTATACTTCAAATTTCACAAGTATTTACTCCACCTTCAAAATAATAAAATCTTTCACATTAGCCTTAGCTTGGGAACTCAATTTGATTTCTCTCCTAGGGTTGAAATCACTCCTACTTAGGTGTCCATTTTATATATTAGAATTTTAGTTTTAAAAATTAATCCATGGGCCTCTCCTTCACAAATTGCAATGTAAATATAATGTAGTCAAAATCACCCCAATTTATACCGAATTATGTCCATAAATTTAAGAATGAGACTTCATTTGATTAGAAAATTTTAAATGTGTGTTCTTCAAATTTAGGTTTAACTAGTCTTCATAGATATTTCTTTATAAAGGTTAATTATCATATATATTTTATAAATATGTTTTCTATGTTGAAGAAAGTTACAAAATCAAGACACACATGATATATTATATCTTGATTTATATATTATTTTGTAATTTTTTATATATGTATATTTTTGTTCTTTTTATTATTATATTTCAAAATATTCTGCGTAATATGGAACACCTATCCAATACAACAAGTGATTACAATACTTGAAAATTAACAAGACTATTATAAGAAATTGAATGCATTCATTCTAGTCATCTAAGAATCATCCATATAAAAAATAATTTATTCTACAAGAAAGTTAATATACACCAACTTTATTTTAGTTTAATGGAAATGATTTTTTTTGTTAATACTTATATCACGAGTTCATACTATTTTTATTTATTTCAAGAGGTTGATCAAGGTGTAGTTCCCTCATTAATCAATCATATCATAACTTAGCAATGAATTTATCAATAATGCTAATATTAGGAAAATTTCTGAAAGACAACTATTGCAATGAGTTTTACTACACTTTGATTAACTGGTTATTAATAAGGTGAAACCAATTAGAATTTAATATTTTAAGTTGTATGAGGAAAATTTATATTTTCTAAAATCAACATACAGGATTTTTTAATTTTATATATTTTTTTCAAATATATTTTACCCATGTGAATGATTGAAAAGAGCTTTGCATGTCATGGATGGATTCTTGGAGCTTTTTGTCTTTGTTTTGGAAATATATGAATAAAAAATATTTTTCATTTAAAACTCTCACGGTTTGGAAGTTTGCAGTGGCCTATATATATATATTTTATAAAGTTTGTAGATTTCTCCACTAAGTTAATTAGACCAGAAGAGTGTGTCCTTGGGATTGAAGGTTTTGTTCTATTGTGGGTATTAGAGGAAATTGATTAGTTTACTACAAATGGTTTTTAATACCAAGAAGATTCTTGGGGTGAAGAATTCTATGTTCCCAGAAAGAATTGGTAGTTGCAGAACCCTAATCCAAATACCTACAAAACACAACAAATGAATACATTAGGAGATCAAAATGCAAGTAAGAACAAGGATTCCCCATGAAATCCATTACCAAAACT
>VDFB02129894.1:0-40676 GCA_007258455.2 Sequoia sempervirens
TTTCATCACATTACAATCCTTGATTCGGTCAAAGGTAGCTTTGAACATTACAATCCTTGATTCGGTCAAAGGTAGCTTTGAGGCGTATGTTTGTTGGTGAGGAGTGGATTTCCTCATCCTATGCTACGACCACTACAAGAATTGATGTGGCAAATTGCATTTTTGATGAGCCGGGATTTTGGGCACCTGTTGCAAAGATTGTGAAGGTAAAATTTAATTCTACATTATGATTTAATTTTTATTCATATTTTTCTTTTATTTGTTTACTTTCATTCACACTTAAGTTAATGTTCCACACTATTTGCAGTTCACCGAGCCCTTGGTAGTTCTCCTACAAGTTGTTGATGGGGAGAAGCCCGCAATGGGCTACATATATGAGGGCATGGATAGGGCCAAGGAGGCCATTAGATCCGTCTATGAGGGAGTTGAGGATAAGTATCGTCCCATTTGGGAGATCATTGATAGGAGATGGCACCACCAGCTTCACAAGCCCCTCCATGCAGCCGCTTATTTCCTAAATCCAGCATTCCAATTCCGCCTTGATTTCGAGGCGGATGATGAGGTTCTTGGTAGGCTCTACTCAGTGATAGAGCAGATGGGACCTGCTATTACTTCACAAATAGTCCACAAGATAGAGGCCTTTACTAATGCACAAGGAGACCTCTTTTCTTGTCAAATGTGCAAAGATAGTAGGGCAACATTGCAGCTAGGTAAAAATATATTTAAGGGCATAATTTTCCTCTTTTTGCATTATTATTAAATGTTGAAACTTGAAACTTATAGTTGGAAATGAGATTGATTTTTTTTCTTTTTCTCATCTCAAATAATGGTGGCATATGTTTGGTGCTAAAACACCAAACTTTCAGAGGATTTCCATTCGCATATTAAGCCAACCATGCAGTTCTTTAGGTTGTGAGCACAATTGGAGTATGTTTGAGCACATACACTCCAAGAGGTGCAAAAGACTGCCTGTGGAGAGGTTGAATGATCTCGTGTATGTTCATTACAACCTTCGTCTTAGACACAGACAGATTTTCGACCATGACTCCACCCCATTCATGCTAGAGGAGATCAATCCAGAGTTTGAGTGCATCACTGAGGCTACAAATCCTGTCTGTAGTGACGAGGACCTTGATTGGGTTGACCAGGCAGATAGAGAGGTTGAAGTTGTAGCCATGGCAAAGGAGGAGGCTAGAGCACGAGCAGACATAGGCACAACTGATGTTGGTGAATGTTGATTTAAGATAGCTGGTCAGATATAAATGATGATTGCATTCATGCATCATCATCATTTATATTTAACCAAAACTGTTCTTAA
This sequence comes from Sequoia sempervirens, assembly GCA_007258455.2. NCBI lineage: Eukaryota > Viridiplantae > Streptophyta > Pinopsida > Cupressales > Cupressaceae > Sequoia > Sequoia sempervirens. The sequence continues at coordinate 1,319 of VDFB02129894.1, forward strand.
AATATAAAACCATCAAATAAGATTTCGAATTTCAGATGTTGATCAAAATCTGTAAATAGATAAATCGAAATTGATATTAGATGACTGTTGAAAACTCAAATCTTAGTCTTTGATAAACACAGAATGACTTCGGTTGTTATGGAAGTTCGCGCGCTCAAGGGACACGTCCTCTCATGAGACGCGTCTCTCCTTGAGGCGTATCTTCAACATATAAATGGGTCGTCATTCCTTCATTTGCAAGACATGGAAATCGATAGATGTTCTGCAATCAGCACATTCAAAATACAGAAGTATAAATCTGACTCTGAATTCTTCACAGTATTTAAGACTTAGAATTTACATAGGTCGTCCTAGGTTCTTGATCCGGATAAGATTTGATAACATTTAATGCTGAAGATAGTATGGAGTCACAGGCAGAGATTATGGCTACTACATCATCCAAGACCCACCTTAGATGCATTTGTAGGAAGGATGCAGGCTCCTCTGAGCCATAGACTTCTAGTTATTGTTCTCATATTTCATATTTGTTTGGAACATTTGATGTCATGGATTTCATATTCCATGAGTTTTGTATACATTTGACTATATTTATATATCTAAGTGTGTTATTTCCTTCACCAACTCAGCTACAATTTTCGTTTATACTTATGTGATTGATTTTTACATGTGTATGTGATCAAATTAGCTTCTATTTGATGATGTTATTGTGCCTTTAAAGTTTATTTAATAAAGGGTGCATGAAACAAGTTCTAAGTCCTTAAAAATCTCTAAATTTCTTGGGTTTTTCACTTTGCCAAGTTTGTGCCGAGTCTGGGCACTAAGTCCCAAGTCTCAAGTCAAGTCACCTTTGTCGAGTCCACACCGAGTCTGAGTCTCGAAACTATGGAGAAGACACATTGACTAAAGACTTAATAAACCTGTGGAACATCTCACTAAAGGAAAACATACGGAAGGAAGCTCTCAAGAGAGAGGTCCCTCAAGTAGCCATCTAGGACAATTTGATTATCAACCCAAAGGTGGGTCGTCTTCTCGACAAACTATCGAGATTGATAGCATGTCACTACATCATACTCCAAGATCTCCGCGCTAACAAAGATAGAGAACAAAGAAGACAACAAATACTACAATGATACGAAGAATGAAAAAAATGGGAGGAAGAACGTGACATCAGTCATAGGCGTACTCTTGGAAATTAATGCCCATACAAACAAACAAAGACAAGAATTGAATTCCAAGTGGTTAAAAATCGTCAGAAGAATGGGTACAAAGATCCTTTAGAGTAAAAGAACAAGAGAAACAATGAAGACAATTAAGAAGAATTGCCAAAGAAACAGACCAAGACCTTGCTGACCAAGTAGGACAACTGTCCATAGAGACAACATTGGACGATGAATAAGAAAGAAACCTTGAAAAATGAAGAACAAATGGCAAAAAATTCTTACTTTACAAAGGCCCACTTTGAGCATTTTGCAAACGAGGATCAGATTCAAAATTGCAGATTATTGTAGGCTAAATCAGCCAGGCTCCTACCTGGAATTCTCAAGTTTTGAATTGAGTTCCAACCCACATGTTCCAGCAAGCCCAAGAACTAAGAATGAATGTTTATATCAGATATATCTTGCTGCCCTGCATATGACAAGCTGATTTTGGCCTTACTCATTGACAAAGAATGTACAATCTACAGCTTATCACTGTACAAATAATTAATAAAAACTAACCTTCTTTTAGGTCAAACAAGATATTGTCATCCAAATGTTGGCACAAAATTTATTTTTTCATGTACGTTTTTCATTAAAACTCTTGACAGATGCCAAAAATAATTCTCACAATTATGGCAGAAGAATTCTTGATTACTAATATGGACCATGGGAATATTAAGTCTCTTAGCTAATAATCTTATCCAAAAGGAAATATATGGGCCTGACAGATGTGCTAACTGTTAAAGCAACCAAGAAACTATAAATCATTTCTGTCAACAATGCCCTCTTCCTAAACAACTTTGGAAGGAACAGAATCTCCATTCAAAGAACAAAAATTCAATACTTCTAGAAGGAAATAAATAACACAATTCAATATCAGAAAAATGCCTATATAAGTTGATTGACTCATACAATCATATCAATGTCCATACAACAGTGGTTGTTCTCCTCAGCAATCATAATAGCAAGCTGATTTTTTCTGCTATGAAGATAGTTATAAAGAAAAATTCTAGCAAATCATTTTTCACTATAAAATCCCCTGGCTACCAATCACACTCCACTTAGTTTTGACAACTCCACGCAAAAACTAGATCAAAATCAACTTTGATTGCTCCTCCAAAAAACATATCTCAAGCTAGAGAGAATCAGAGTAATATGCCATAATAAACACTGCACCATGCTTTTGCATGCTCTCAAGTGATTGGAATTTATTCAAATAATACTGCTGAAATTTAATCTTATTATCATGGGACCGCTATTGCCAACCAGATACAAATTTTCCTCATTGGTAATCTGTCATGCTCATCACATTTGCTCAACAGTCTCCAACAGCCCCTCAGCAGGTATTTGTTGTTCCATTTGGGTTAATGCTCATGAACTCTTCAATTTGCTAAGGGGTCTCAAATAAGTTCAAGCTCAAATCCAGAGGCAGCATTATAATGAAGTTGCAGATATGTTAGTTAACCATTGTATATGGTCATCAATAAGGTCACATTTGAACATTTGGAACTCCACAGAAGTTCTTTCTAGTTGGATGTAGCATCATCTCTTCCAGGAAACAAATAAGCAATCCAAATAAATTCCAGTGTCTTCACTGTTCATGTCTTAGTTAGCATGGTGCTTCATAATAATTTTAATCTCCTTCCTATCACAGTTTTGTCAACCTAGCTTTTTCTAATGTTTTAATAAATCTCAATTAAACATTTTTTTATCCATACATTTCATTTGTTTTTATTCTGTATAACCCATTTTAATCCCCATCACAACATCTTTCTTGTCCTATTTGTTACTGCAAACTTCCATACCCATGATCCCCACCTTGTCCCTATACATTATCATATTTTTATTTATTTTTCCCTTATGTCTGCCACACCATTGCACCTGCTCTGTAATATCCAACCCCTGATAAGATATTTGCTTTCTGAATTTTGCCTATCTCTGCTTGTTTTTTTTATTTTATGTTTTCTTTTTTTCTTTTTTTTGTGTTTTTGATTGATTGCCAAGAATGCAAGGAAATAAATAATTGCAGAATTCACAAACTTAAACAAATATACTAAACTATCAAATCAGGTTTCTATTCAATGCTTGGGAAATGCACAACAATTGTACATGGAAGCTTTAATCATAAAATGCAAATCTGAAAGTGCTTTGTCCAACAAACTAAAACCACCTAGAATTGGATGCCACACTCTAACCCTCTTGAAAACCACCTCACAAATGACGTCCAGCCGATGTCCTATCCCAAAAGCCAAGAATAGAAGAAATTGCAGGTGTAAAGGCAAGGTGTTTCAGCCTTGAGCTCCCACGTGCCAGTCAAGGAGGTGTACGACCCAGTTTGGAATTGTACAGCCAGCCTCAAGACCCTCACGTGCTGATAAAGATAGGTGCAAACAGCAATAAATATGATCAGCAATGTTTTTCCTTCAATCAATTCTGATCTGCACTCAAACCCTTGAAATTCTTTGAAATAATCAACTCCAATATGCACAAATGCAGCTTCTGAATGAAGCCACTTGTAGAGCACTCCTTGGGTGATATTGCACACTTGTAGATCACTGAATCTAAGAGAATTTTCGTTCTCCAAGATTGAATTTCAGACTGAAAGCCTTGTTTCTTCTCCACAGCAAAAAGCATCAAGTTTGTAAAAGTTGAATGAATGAAATGAATGTGCTTTTTGAAACCTTTTATAGCTCCTCCCAAAAAGCCACGATTTCTCTTGGCTTTTTAATCCATTAAATATATTAAAATATTTGCTTTTGTTATTTCATGTCAAATAACCTCATGTTGGCGTTGCTTTTTTAATTGAACTTATGATTAATAAAATCATATATTATAAGGTCATTAAACTCCATTAATGATATGCACTTATAATTTAATTATTACTAAAGTTAATACTTCAATAATAATTAATAAATCACAACTCCAATAAAATCCATTATATCGACATTAAACTGATTTTGCCAACACCACAAGGTTACCCACTGCTTTCTCTACTCATTAGAATGGCTTACTATAAATAGTAAGGTTGGACCCAAATGTCCAAGTGACTTACTAAAAATAGTGAGTGCAAACGGAGCCTGAAACACCTCAGGAAGGTAATCCCTAAATATCACCATACACTGGAGATGAGAGCATAGGAAACTGACCCCCAAAAGGTCATTTGGAGAACCAAGAAACTCCCAAATAAGGCCCTCTAATCACCAACATTAACCTATGAGGATCCATTGACAGGCTAATCCACCAATACTCTGATACTGGCTAAAGAGGGGACATTACAGTCCGCCCTCCCCGAAATTGCTTGTCCTCAAGCAGTCTCAACTCAGGATCCCTATCAATCTCTGTCTTAAGGAAGAACATAACACCACCTAGATCCCAAGGGAAAAACTGTGGTTTGTCCTTCTTGCCTCTAGATAACTCTTGTTGCACTAGTCTAACCACACCAGCTATGCCACGTTGGCCAAGATCAACCCTTGTATCATGTGTCCCATAAGCATGATCATCCTGTAGAGGCAGCTCCGGATACCTGCAAGGTTTGCTTTCCTCATTCGGGGAAGGTGATACCTCATACCATTCATCCATCGCGAGCTTTGTGCATCAAAGTCAAATCAGGTACAAGTGGGTTGAAAGTAAAACTATAAGCACTCAGCACGATATACACATTGTGAAATACCTCTGTAAGCCCTAACTATAGTCTTGATGCACAACTAGGATCCCAAACTCTATGATCGCTGCCCAACTCCACACAAGGGTCTAAAGGGGTGCCATCATCCAGCTCGAGTGGATTGTCATAAGTCAAACCAGCCTCATCCTCAAATAATGGATTAATAATAAATTGTACATTACCCTCTTGCTGATCTAAATTACCTCTCTTTGAACTTCGAAGCAATGAATGGAAACATACTCCTCCTGGAATTGATCACGCTCCTCCACCACCTGTTTGACCTCTTTCCCTTTGCCTTTACTCTTCCTCCCACTAAGGAAGATGGCACATAGACTCCCCTCAGCCATTCCCCTCAATATATATTTCCTACCATCAACTGTAAATTTCATTTCCATTGAGCACAAGTTGAGGGAAAACTCTTCGATTGCATGAAGCCACTTCATGCCTAAGACAACATCCATCTCACCCATGCTGACGACATAATAATCAGCTTTGAATTCGTAATCATTCAGCAACAAGGTGAGATTAAGAATCCTCCTCATACAAGTGAGAGTGAAACCATCAACTACTCTCACCCTGAACCCCTCAAATTCTTCTGTTTGGAGTCCCCGTCTAGCAACTAATCCCTCATCAATAAAATTGTGAGTAGCACCAGTGTCAAATAAGGTGATCACACATTGACCTCCCAAGACTCCCCTAATCCTGAAAGAACCCTCTCGTCAGATGCTAGAGTATAGTTCCATAGGGGATAGCTTTGCTAAGTCTTTTCTTGACTCTATGGATGCTCTTCCTATATCATTATCCTCCGGATCAGCCCGCTGTTCTGAATTTTCAGAATCTGATTCATCCACATAATACCACTCCATTTGGTTTGCCTTGCCCAACAAAGGACACTTATGACCTTTCTTCCAAGGCCCCTTACATTTGTAGCATAATTTCTTTCTCCTTAAGTCATTCATGGTTTCATCATCAAGTTTTTGTGAGGGTTTCTTTTGCTGGTCTGCAACTTCATGATGACTCCCATCCTTTGGAGGGGTCATGGTCTTAGGTGGAAACTGTCTTTTAGGGGCAGCAAGCTCCATGCTTCATGCCTTCCTCATGGCTTCCTGTAGAGTGGGTGGGTCAAATGCCTTGATCCATCCACGTGAAGGCTCTAAAAGTCCCTCAATGAATAGAAACACTAGTCTCCTCTCTGAGATACTAGGAACCATCATAGACAATCTCCGAAACTCTGCAATATAGGTCTCCAAAGTGCCAGCTTGCTTGAGCTGATCTAGCTCCCTAAAATACAACTCTGGATCCTTTCGATCAAAGCGTTCAATGAGTTTGTAGTAAACTCATCGTAGGTGGTAATAAGATTGTATTGGAGTGTCACCAAACTGTGATACCACCACTCATGTGCTAGACCATCTAGGTGTAATGTGGCAAATTTAATCACATCCTCCTTTGGCATAGGTCTGAAAGAAAGATAATTGTCCAGTTTTTGGACCCAAGACCTCGCAATGCATCTGTCACTACTGTCAAAAAGTGGCAAAGTATTCTTGCTCACAACCTACTACAAATCTTGAGGACCCTGTGGTGCTCTGTGCTCTGTCCTAACTGCACCTCCAACTCTATGCCTCTTCTGATTCAAGAACTACTCTAGAGTCAACAACTCTCTAATCTAAGGTCATGTATTCAGCATAATGGAGTGTAATATCACCAGTTGTGATAACTTGTGGTTCCTACACCTCAACCTGTGGAGCCTCCCTAGGAGTGAAAGTCGGCTGCACAAGTCTAAGAATTGAGCCTACAAAAGTAGTAGACTTTCCAACAGCCACATTATGTTGTCCAACTCCTTGAGTACCACTAGTCCACTAGGATGACTGGGGTGCTGAGGTAGGGTAAACTGTCTCATATGACCCAAGAGCTGCAACATCATATCCATCATGTTGTCAAATTGCCTCTTTGCTCTCGTGTCAGGACTTACTGAACCTGCACATTCTTTTCCCCTTTCTACCATAGCACTTGTAATACTCTTGTTGTCACTGAATCACTTGTGAATACCCAAACCCCTTAAACAAGTTTCACCTCCTGTACCAAGGTGGTTCCCACCAACTCCCTCCGTATACCCACGTTTTCATGCAAATTTTTCAACATAGGATGGCATGAAATTGTATGATACCAATTAAATATCCCACCCCTAATAGGATATTTGCATTCTGAATTTTGCTTGTCTCTCGCTTGTTTTTGATTTTATGTTTCTTTTTTTTGTGTTTTTGATTGATTGCCGAATGCAAGGAAATGCAAAATAATTGCAAAATTGACAAACTTAAACAAATATACTAAACTATCAAATCAGATTTCTATTCAAAGCTTGGGAAATACACAACAATCATACCTGGAAGCTTTAATCATAAAATGCAAATCTGAAAGTGCTTTGTCCAGCAAACTGAAACCACCTAGAATTGGACCTTACACTCTAACCCTCTTGAAAACCACCTCACAAATGGCGTCCAGCCAATGTCCTATCCCAAATGTCAAGAATAGAAGAAATTGTAGGTGTAAAGGGAAGGTGTTTCAGCCTTGAGCTCCCACGTGCCAGTCAAGGAGGCATGTAGCCCAACTTGGAATTGTACGGCCAGCCTCAAGACCCTCACGTGCCAATAAAAATAGGTGCAAACAGCAATAAATATGATCGGCAATGTTTGTCCTTCAATTAATTCTGATTTGCACTCAAACCCTTGAAATTCTTTGAAATAATCAACTCCAATATGCTTAAATGCAGCTCCTAAATGAAGCCACCTGTAGAGCAATCCTTAGGTGATATTGCACGCCTATAGATCACTAAATCTAAGAGAGTTTTTGTTCTCCAAGATTGAATTTCAGACTGAAACCCTTGTTTCTTCTCCACAACAAAAAGTATCAAGTTTGTAAAAGTTGAATGAATGAAATGAATGTGCTTTTTGAAACCTTTTATACCTCCTCCCAAAAAGCCACGATTTCTCTTGGCTTTTTAATCCATTAAATATAATAAAATATTTGCTTTTTTATTTCATGTCAAATAACCTCATGTTGGCATTTTTTTTTAAATCATATATTATAAGGTCATTAAACTCCATTAATATATTCACTTATAATTTAATTATTATTAAAGTTAATACTTTAATAATAATTAATAAATCACAGCTCCAATAAAATCCATTATATCAACATTAAACTTGATTCTGCCAACACCATGAGGTTACCCACTACTACTCATCAAAATGGCTTACTATAAATAGTAAGGTTGGACCCAAATGTCCAAGTGACTTACTAAAAATAGTGAGTGCAAACGGAGCCTGAAACACCTCAAGAAGGTTATCCCTGAATATCACCACAATGGAGAAGAGAGCATAGAAAACTGACCCCCCAAAAGGTCATCTAGAGAACCAAGAAACTCCCGAATAAGGCCCTCTAATCACCAACATTAGCCTATGAGGACCCGTTGATAGGCTTATCCACCAATACTTTGATACTAGCCAAAGAGAGGACATTACATGCTCCCAACTCCCTATCCTTGTAACACAAATAACATTACTTCTTTGTTTTTTAATTCATGTTCAATTTCTTTAGGTTTGCATCCCTTATAGCTTCCTCACATATTCTCCTTTCTTCCAACACCTTTCTACTTTGCCACACCCTCTCTCCATTCACAACCTCCCACACCATGGCATTGTTGGCTCCTTACTGTTACTTTTCAGCTATTATAGAATGCATAGTATCCATTTTTTTCTCCTTAATCAGTTTCTACAGCCACCCACTTACAATGGTGTTCCACAACAGTCCAGCCAAAATGCATATATCTCCTATCATGCATTCCAACAGTTGGACTTTGAATGACGGCTGCAACAGTAGACAAATATAAGTTATAAAATACTTCAACTTTCTATTTTCCAGCCATCCTCTTCAGTGGTGGCATTTGCATACTACAGTTGCACAGCTATTTCTAGAGACTTGTTTCTTTTGTTGCAGAGTACAGTGATAACTTTCATATGGATTGTGTTACATCCCAAATTGTGACGCTACAATTTACCATTACTAGATAGAGTAAATGTGAATTGAGGTGAATTAATGATGCTTGTACCTTGTTTTCAATATGAATGTTGTTTCATTTGATGTTATTCTTGGTAAAATACTGCATAAAGGAGAATAAAAGGTTATTGATTTGTGAATAATCTAACTTTTGAAATGTTTCATGTATTTTGCTTTGTTTTGAGCATATGACTCCCGTTGTCATGTCATGTGTGCAGGTAAGAGGACCATTCCTCCAGGCAGAGGAGAGATATCACTCGGGGAGGAACTTGGTCGGGTAAACAGTAACGAGTACCAATTGGGCATACACACACATATTATAGACTGAGTAAGCTAAGTCATTTGTTGAGTTAAGGGTAAGTCATCCGTAGGCTTGTTTATTATCATTAGGAGTCGTATCTACTTCTGAATGTGTGAATAAGTGATGCTTGCCAGTATAACCATATGTGGAATAATGTTTCTGGTTAGAGGTGGGCATGTGTATATGTATATATACATATAAATACGGTATGTACAAGTGTCCATAAGTATATTCATGTCGATACAACATATGAGAGCAAATGGATATGCCATACGTGTGCGTCGATATAAGTGTATTTATGAATACTTATACATAAAGGAGATATACAAGTATATATACATGTATACGTACCCACAACTAACGTGTTGTATGAATATATTATGACGATATTACCTCGGAATTTACATATACATATACATGAGTACGTATAGTGAAAGTATGCTGACTGGCTCGCAGTATATGTACGTTTAATTTAAAATGTATATGTATATACATGTATAGATGTAAAGGTAAATATGTTTGTATATTTAATATTATATTAAGTATGTATATAATATAGTCTTTACAAAATATAAATATGTATACGAGATTATTTAAATTATTAATTTAAATAATTATACATAAATATATAATGTAAATTAAAACTATATTATATAAATATTTTAATATAATAAAATATATATAGATATATTTTATAAATAGAATTGAAAATCAAGTGAAGTTTAATAAACATTTTATTAAAAATTCATTAAAGAGATCACGAATTTGGAAACATGACGTTTTTCTCTAAAAATGAATATTTCTATTAAAAGTCGAAATCGAATTATTTTGACTTCTAAATTAAATCAAATTTCATTGTCAAATGCGTCAAAATTCAAAATATTTCCTTTTGAACTATATCGAAGTTGTGAAGAGTAAATTAAAATACAATGGTATGAGTTCATACCCGTTAAAGAATAAAAATGGCGAATAAAATGAAATCGCACAGGAAGAATCGCGCGACCAGGGCCAAGCAACTGAAAACGGCTGAGATAAATTCGTATGCAACCTGGAAATGGAGATGTGGATGCCATCCGACCTGGGAAATAGTCTTGCATTAAACCGTCACTTATCCCTACCTGTTGAATTGCGCCAATACCAGAAGGTGTCGCGATTTGATGAACTGGGCATGTGCGAAATGAAAATACCTCTTTGCTGTCAGCTAATGGAAGTCAAAATCTTCTCCATAGGGCGACACATTTCTCCTTTGAAACATTCCAAACCCAGTTGGCAGCACAGACGCCTTGAAAAAGGGAATTGGTTAAATTTACTAACACTATATAAAGCCTGCGAATGCTCATTCTTAACACATGAAATTAGAAATCAGAAGTTCGTTCCTGTTCATTCAAGAGTGAGAACTGTTTCTGTTGAGAAAGCAATTATCAATTTGAGAGCAACATCTGAGTATTTATCATTTGTTGAGGAAGTCTTAAGTTTGCTAAGGGAGTATTCTGTTTGTGTTGAAAGAAGCTTTCTTAGTGTCTGAGAATAGCAATTTGAAAACTATCAATAGCTGAGTTAAGAATTCGCTAACAGAGCCAGCTGGAAATCCTTTGGTGGTAGGCTGGAGGAGACGCATTCTCTTAATTCAACCAACTGAGGAAAGCTCTTGTCAGGCATGTTAACTCTTTTCTTTTGCATGCTTTCTGTTATTCTTGTATTCTGAAGTAAATCTAAATCATATCCTTGACTGAAAAGAACTAAGACTGAAGGCTGATTTACTTAGGAATGAATGTGTAAAGGATAAATGATTATTAGCAAAAAGATAATTTGTGAAATAAGAAGGTTTTTGCATGTTCTTTTCTATTAGTTTTACGTTATTAGTGCACGGAAAACATGAGGCATTGAAGAGAAAATTGCATTAATTGTATTGACTCCGTATATGGAGTGTATGCTTGTGCATAGCTATTTAATACTAGGTGTGGTTAGAGGGCATTTAATAAGTTACAGGTTACAACTAGTTATAAGTTAACTTAGTCAAGTTAATGAAACTCCTAGGATGAGAATGTCCAATATAAGGGAGATAGTTGTAGGTACTTGTTATAATGACCTCCGTTCTAGTAGTTAGTTTGTTGTAGGAAGTCTAGGGTACGGACTACCCCGATAGACCAACCTACGCGTAGTGTAAGAAAGCCTTAATGCAAATCGGCCCTGAGTAGTGCATATGATAAATGACCTTCATTCGAAGTACTGAATGATAATACTTTGGCCAAAGTAGTGAAATGTACAACATCCACTTAGGTGTGAAATAGTTGAGACTACACTGTCAGTTCATTGTGATCCCGAAGTACATACTAGTTCAAGAGTTGCCGTATGCACAGGACCTAGTTATGTAGGAACACAACACTATGCTCAGTTGGTAATCGTTAAAGGATACCCTACCAATCTCTTCTTCGAAGGGAGGGCCATCTATCTAACGATAGGTGTGCGGGGGACCGCATTATAAGTCCGTGGTTGGCGGAAAAGCGCCCGAGTGATGTTTCTCCTCCTCAGCAAGCGGCCGATGTACCAAGATTTGAAAGGACGGACTCCTGGACCTTCTTACTACTATTTGTTCTAAAGCTCATTGGAGCTATGTTAGTTAAGGTATGTATTCTTGTTTCATGTACTTGTGAAGTTATTATATTGAGATGGAATCTTTATTGTAAATTGATATAGCAACATGTTCATGTATTATCAATAAAGAAAAGGAAAATTTTTATTGCAATGTCATGATAACACGTTTACATACTTGTAGGATGTAAATTATGAAAATTTTAATTTTACCGAAGGGTCGGGTTGAGATTGAAAGATGGTTGATGAAAGTTTTGAAAATGTATTTATAGAAGAATTGAAAGACAATACCAAAAAGCAGGCACTGGTCATCCAAAATTTATTACTTTTTGTTACCCATTAAGCTTCAAAACACCCACCTCTCCTTTTATAAATGACTTTCTATTCCAAAATGTAAGTTGCAACAATTTGTAGTAAGCTTCTTCAATCATTGCTTCCTTCCCAACTACTCAATCCAATTTCCCTAGATTTTTCTGAAATTATGCCTTTAAGAAGAAGCTCCAGGCATAAACACAATCCTATATCTAAGTAGCAGGGGAGAGGTAAAAGAAAATAGAAAACAAAGAAAATGTCTGAAGTTTAAAAGTCTATAGAAGAAAGAGACCCAAGATGACACCCAAGACCAGTATAAAAAGAGACAGATGCTTGACCAGCATCCCCAAGCACCCCATACCTGTTGAGGAGAAGAACTAGAATGTTCTCCAATTTAAGTAAAGTTCTTCCTTAGCTCAGACCTCCTCCCCTAGACACTCATGCAAACGAGATATATCTTTTGGGGACAAATTTAATCAAGCGGCAACATCTCTTATGGTGTTGAAGGCCCTCCTTCTAATTAGACCCCCTTAGTCTGTCCACATACAGAGCAGCCATATAACATCCTTTCCATGACAATGGCTGATGCACCATACACCATTTCCACAACCACTTTTTCCCTTCACCCATCCTTTACCAATTTGGATTTTACACTGGATTCACCCATAGTCCCTCAAAAAATATCCTTTCCACCCTACTGTATTTCAGCTCACAGAACCCTTCTGCTCAGTTTTTACTTGCATCTTCAAAAATTAATGTAAACGACCCCTTTGGCTCTCAGGATTTTCATGTCAATAACTATCAAAAACCTAATCCAACTTGCTTGTCACACTTTATGAAATCTTAAAGGCTATCCAAAACCAGAATAAGCCAATAAGAGATGCTCATACCCACAATCCTTTTGTGGAGACAAGCATTTTAAGGTTCTGTCATGCAGCTGGACAGTAACAGGAGCAGATTGGTACAATGGGCATATGCATCAATAAGTTGAATGTGATTATTGAAATCCATGAACAAACACTGGAAACAATCAAGTCTCTGCTCCTCTCAAAAAAAGCACACCACAAAATACTGTAGATTATCCAAGAAAGTTTGCTACCCACAAAGCATCAAGTATTTCATAGGGAAAGCTCTAGTCACACCCACATGCAAGGCAATAACTAGCAGCATGTCCACCCCACGGTCCAACGACACTCAACTTGAGGCAATTACATAATGAATGGGGGAAGTTGCTCTCACCCTCCTCATGGCTATCATTGCTCAGAAAAACAAGAAATCTATTTTTTGTACTCTCTTTTTGGTAATACTCATGCACCATCTGTATAGATTCTCTTAGTCTTACATTTCGATATTTTCTTCTCTTTAAGGAGATACATACATACAATACAGGATCCTTTTTGTAGTAATAGTTGGCTATCTTATGTTTCTATACTCTCCTCTTTCTAAGCAAATTCTGTAATAATGGCTGGCTGTTTCTATTATGCTCCTCTTTTTGTGTACTCCAGCAGAGCTCCTTCATGATTTACTCTCCAATCTGCTAATGTGACTCCATGAAGCTGATTTAATATATCAATAAACCTCTTCATTGTAACTATTTCCTTTAATTAATACACATTTACTTATTCAAAAGAATGGATACCTGCCCAGTAAATGTAGTGACAGTAGATTTTCCATTTGTTCCAGTCACAGCAACAACTTTAACAGTGGTTGGAATTGATTCAGCAGCAAAATCCAACTCAGACATGACCTGCACTCCCTGCATTTTATACACAGAGGATGAGTTGAACCGCACCATCTTCCATTTTAAATAAGAGATATTTACAAGGCTCGGTAGTAAATCCAACAGATAGCATATAATTTATAATTTTTTATAGCATAGTTTTTCCAGAATGTAACAAGATCCAGAAGCTTACTGACTGCATCAGAGAAGTAAGGTTGTACTTCTCAAGAGAAATCCCAGGAGAGACAACAACCCTGTCAGAATTGCATAGAGACTGTATATTGCATCGCCCAAGTTCTGTCCTCAAGTTTGTAAAATGCCTCCCTCCAAATAATGGATCATGCTGAAAAATTAATTGCTTGTCACATATAAATATATATACATGTGCTATTCAAAAGGTAACCAAAATGTTACGGGATACTTGAAAGACAATTATCAAACACTAAAGGAAAAACCCAAGCATTCAACTGGCTCTATTTGTATATTCTAGCCATCCTAGATAATTTGAAAATGCCTCTTGAACAAAACCAATATAATATTTCTATCCAGAATAAAGAAATGAAAATATCAAATAAATATAAATCTCTCTCTAGAAAATAGAAGGATGCTTCTGAGATTGAGGAATAGAAAGAGATAAAAATATAGAAACAGCTATTTAGTTCTATGATGGCAGCACTGCATTTATTTCATATGTTACTTATGATGAAATAGTAACGGCAGTTCTAGATTGGAGTTGCCTAAACACAAAATTGAAAAAAAAATTGTCCCACTTTATAAGATATGATTCTCGTATAACTCCTAGGAATGGAAACAAAGGAAAAACCATGTTGTATATTTGAATAATCAATAACATCATAAATAGTTTCTTGTCCTACTACTTTGTAATTAATACTTTGACTTTCTCTGCTGGATGACCATCATTTCTAAAACAACAAATGTCTCTCATATGTTTTCATTTTTTTTTTTTTCCATAGAAGATGCAGCTTATATTATGAAAATGGAAACAGAATATTTATCAGCTAAATATAAGAATTACCGGTAGAGTATCTCCCTATCAAAAGACAGTACCTAGGCCTGAGCCCCAACCAAGAGTCAACAGATTTACAAAACCATGCTAACTTTGCTTCCACAAGAAAGGTCAAGACTTGTTTGAAAACCTTCAAATTTGCAAAGCTAATAGAGGCATGTCCTGGAAAATAGTTCCACATATCATTTTCCACAAGAAAGTAATAGCTAATGATCGTATTCTACTCCAAAAAATGTTGAAGCAGTCCCTGATCATCCATGATTCTAATAGAAAAGAAACTCTCAATGAGAGAAGGGTGATGAAGGGAAGATGAATTCATCTTGAAACCATGTACAAAAAGTCTTGGAAGCTGGGAACCTGAAACAGACAGGACAGATTATCTACTTTTCCCCACATCAGATGCCACGAAAATCTGAAATGCCAGCTTTATAAACCATGCTTTAACCACCAATCCTTGTTCAAGCATTATCCAACCCAAGAATTTGTTTTTTAAACGAGGATAATGCCTTCCAAATGTATTGGCAGTACCTGTGCCACTGTATTTCAAGATCACTTTAAACCATCTCTTGTTCAAAAGTGATTATATTTTGAGACTTTCTCACCCTAAGGTTACATTTTCAATTTTATTTTTTTTCCTTATAACAAGAATCCATATAGAATGGCTACTAGTTCTAGTTCAATAGGTCCATGGACAGTAAGGATGTCCAAATTTGATCAATCATCACTTCTATGTAACTATTTTGCAATGATTGAACAAATTCCTAGAAGTGGGGATTTTCTATGGTATTTTAGTAACTATGAAATCAAGTATAAGAGCTCATATAGTCAAGTGACAGCTCATCTAGTGTTATGACTAACCAAGGAATTAGATTTTTTCAAGGGCCAAACAAAAAGGGGTTCCCAAGGGAGAAAACTCTCTCGTATAGCAAAGAACAAGAAGTTGTTGATAGTGTACGTGAGAGAAAAATTAAGATCCCATTCTTTAGTGAAGAAAGGATCATTCAAGCCACCAACAATATCATCTCCAATAGTGACTGCCCACATCCTTTCTTTGGAACACCATCTTACCCAGAAGATAATCACTCTCTCTCCCACAAAAGAGGCCCGATGGATAAGACATTTTAGAATGATGCAAGAGGCATTGCGCATTGCATTTACACCAACAAGCTTCCTTTCAACTTCATTAAATCACCGTATTGGTAGAAAATAGTGAATGCAATCAATTATACACACTCAAGTTACACAGGTCCTAGGTATGCAAGGTGTGGGCCACTTATTGGCAAAAGAAAAATATTTAGTAGAGACATCACTAAAACCAATCATGAACACATGGGTTCTGTCATGACCCCAATTTGATTTGAAATTCAAATTTTGCAAAGGCGAGAAAAAGTGTTTTTGAACACTAGTTTTCATATTTTAATTAAATATAAGAATAATATTTTAAATAAATTAATTAAATAAATAAATAATAAATAAAATAAAATAAGAATTCCTTTTGGGGTTTGCCAGCTTGTGGGAAGAAGGAAAAACAAGTATAAATATAAGGTATTTGAGGCATTTCAAATCATCATTCAGTATATTATCTTATTCCTTTGGTCCTTAGACCTAACCACCTCGCCCATTGCAAATGGGGACCCTTGTTGTTTGCCTTTTAGGGTTTTGCTTTCGCGCGCCTCGTTTTGTCTGCTCTCTGTTTGGGGGTTTTGAGTCTGCATTTTGAACGGTCACCCGAGTTGAGTCAATGAATTTTCACCTGGATCACTGAATAAACGTCACCATCGTGCTTAGAAGGCCTGGGAGACGAAGATCGATTGTCGTTTCAGTCAAATCCGACACCTCCAAATTTTTAGGGTTTCTCACCCAGGGCCCCCTATTTTCTAGGACCTACTTTTTTGGCACTTTTGGGCAATTCTGGGATCCCTATTTTTTAGGGTCTATTTTTGGAAAGTTACTATTTTTGGAAAATTTCTATTTTTAGAAAGTTTCTATTTTTAGAAGGGTCACGAGTTTCGAAAATCCACTCAGAAGTTCAAAAAGATCAACGAAACTCTCAGAAAATCAATTCGAAGATTTTTTTGAAATTTTGGTAAAATTCTGGAAAATCACATAAAAAGTTCAAAAATCTGGAAAATTTGTTCAAAAATGGTGAAAAAATTCTGGAAAATCACAGAGAAATCTGGTAAAGAGCACTAAAATTGGTGAAAATTTATGAAATCCGTCAAGAAATCCGAGCAATTCATCAAAAAATCTGAGAAACTCATGAGAAATCTGAGATAATGACTGAACATTCATGGAGAATCTGGAAATTCATGAGAAATCTGGGCAAAACTGAATATTTATTCATGGAGAAAACTGAGATATTCGCCTAAGTATGGAAGACTTTCAGCTCACAGTCAATGGTGAAGCTTCAGCCAAGTAATGAATGGCAACAGATCTGAGCAATTCCGCTCTAAGTCAAGTATCAATGGCATAAAAATCTGAGCAATGGCCAACGAAGTAATGAAGTCCGCCCCTGTCAAAGCATCAAATGGACAGGTCAGACCTAAAGTCCGCCCTTGGAAATGTCTAAGTCAAATGAGGCAATGGCCAGACCATCAGCCAAGTCCGCCTTGGGATAAATGTCTGATGGCAAGCAAATGCAGCAAGTCCGCCCTATGGAAGAGGAAAATGTCTAAGGCAAAGAGTGAATGGCCAGGTCCAAGCTGAAGTCCGCCCTTGTCATGGCCTAGCATGAGCCAAAGTCCGCCCTTGTAAGTGGCATGAAAAACAGTCAAGTCCGCCTTGAGAAAAATGTCAAATGGCAACCAAATAGAGGAAGTCCGCCCTTGGTTAAGTGTTAGATGGCAATACAATGAGGAAAGTCCGCCCTCCAACCAAGGCAAATGGCAAGCATAAGGAGGAAGTCCGCCTATGTATGGCAAGAAAGAAGCCAAAGTCCGCCCCTTGAGCAAAAGAGAAAAATGGCTAAGGCATAGCCAAGGAAGAATGTATGGCAAGAAAGAGGTCAAAGTCCGCCCTAAACAAAAGTGTCCAATGGCAAGGAAAATGAGGAAGTCCGCCCCAAGCCAAGACTTGTGGCAACAAAATGTGGAAAGTCCGCCCAAGGCAAACGAGAAATTTGGCTAAGGCATGGACGAAGACAAAGATGAAGGTGGCCAAATCATTGACAAAGTCCGCCATGCTTAGAGAGTGTAAAAAATTAAAATTTGCCTAAGTCCAGACCTTTGGAAAATTAAAATATGCATGACACTTTGAAGATTCGCCCAAGTGACTAAAGAAAATCTTCGCCATGGCTAGGAAAATGGTGGAAAGATCAAGCAAATGGATAAAATAAAATCGGACATGGCAAGATAAATTGCGGAAAATCAAGAGAGTATGGCAAAATAAAATCGGACATGGCGAAAGAATTTTGGACAAGGGACAATTCATGGCTAGAGAAAATTGGACATGGCTAGGAAAAAGTTGGACATGGTTAGAAAAATGTCAAACAAGAAATATTTATGGCCAAAGAAAATTGGATGTGGCCAAATAATTTTGGAAAACGGTTATAAAATCATGGCCAAACCAAATTGGATGCTAGAAATTTTGGCGAGAAAAATTGGACAAAGATGAAAATTCGCCTAAGGCATTGGCAAGGAAATTTTCAAAAATCAAAAAATTATTTGCCAATAAAACGAACGGGTTGGAATGGACACATAAAATAATTATTTTAATTATTTTAATCACTTATTTTCCAACACCAAAAAAGAGATAAGTCTTGAAAATTTCGAAATTGGAAAGAGAGAAAAAGAGTTTTGTTGGACTGGAAATGAAATTAGAAACTTTCCCGGACGAGATTATTAAGGATAGAACTTGCCATACGAAAGCAAAGTGAAAGATGAGTTCGAACTTGGTTCAAAGGGAAACATTGCAAATTTACTAAAATGATCGACCTTCTCACTTCTATAAGTGATTTCGTTTTTCATTTGTGCAATCACTCGATTTTGAGAAGAAAAGTTGTGAGAGGAGAATTGTTTAAGGCAAAAGGTTGAGGAAATTTGCAGCAAAGTGAAGGAAATATTCTGTTATCAGCTTGCATCGTGGTTATGATCACGTCTCCAAGAAGTCACAAGGCAGATTTTTCTTGTCCATTTCATGTTAACATGAAGCTTCACCATTTATTTTCTTTCCAGCTTGTTATTTTTCGCGAAGTCTAATTTAATTACCAGCTGGAATGTTCTTTCAAACTGATTTTAATGTTGAATTCTTATTATCTCTTTCTTCCTTTTCTTGCAGATCTACTTTTCGAAGCATTCAAGATGAAGTTCGCAAGCAAAGGTGTGCAAACACAATCAAAGATCAAATCCAAGTGGGAGCACGTCGTGGACACAGATCTTGGCCACGTTGATCTTGAAGACTTCCGGAAGAGAATGTACGGGACTGACGGACGTCTACCTACACCAATCGCCATGAGAATGATGCGCAACGGAATCGTCCATGCAGCTGGATTTCCACCAGCAAAAGAATGTCCTGAGCTGATGGCAGAATGCGCACTACACTACAACGCACAAGACAGACAGATAGAAGCTCCTGACGGAAGGGTCCTTGCCTACTTGTCCGAGCCAGCAATCCAGGAGACTTTTGGCATTCCAGTGTACAACCGAACATCCTATCGCACCAAGCAAGATGCACTCAAACTTTATCAAAGTCAGAAGGATCTCTGTGCATCCAACATAAACAAGAATTGGTTATTAAAACCAAAGCCTACTGCAAGCAAAATGCCGAAAAAGTTGATCAGAACCCACTTCAAAGAAGAATATGGTGATATTGTTCTGCTACTTAACAGAATGGTAGGCAGTGCCCACGGTGCTCCTTTCGAAGAATGGATGTACTATTTTATTGACGAAATAATCACTGGAGTCAAAATGTTCAATTGGTCCAGGATGATTAGTGACAGCTTGCACGAACAGTTGGTCAACTTTGAGCAGACTAAAATTTTCCACATGAGCTCATATATTGTATATTCACTTGCAAGATACTATAAGTATCCTGGCTTGACATGCAAAGGCGTGGTCGGCAACGGCGAGGGGAAATTCAAAGTCTACGACTGCTATCCACAGCTGCAGCTGAAAGAGAAGTCCCATTTCCGGAGAGCTCACGATGCATTTTTGATGTATATCACCCGGCTTCTTCAGGGCGGAACGCACCAAAGACTCTCGCATGAAGCCAAGAGCCTGATCAGTCGGTATGGATTCTGGTTCATTCAATATCCTAAGTTCACCTACATCAGAATCCAAGGATTTTCCGGAAATCCTTATAGGCTGCCTGTCTATCCGACTAACAGGATGGTATTGTTGGAAGTGCTAAGGCAACTAGAAACATATCAGAACATCCAAAGGCCTAAGCAGAAAGCTGCTGTCACCTTTCCGTTTTTCATCGGCAACATGGAGGAGTCATGCCCGACAGCACAAGCAGCAGAGGTTGCTCGACTGGAGATTCAGCAATATCCATTCATATCATACAAAGCCAGGAAGCAACTTCGATCCGCTTCATCACATCAAAATTGTGGACGGAGAAAGATACAAACATCGGGTTGACCTAGAGGACTTTTGGGCCAACGCAGCCGATGAATATGATGTAAGGAGAAGGTTATGGTCAAGGTTGCCATTAAGCATGATAAGGGCGACAGAGCTCTTCAAAATACCTGACCAACTGCAAGATGATGGAATATATGTGCAGCCAGGCTTCAAGGAAAATGAGCCACTTCCACCTATAAAATGGTTCGAGCCTGAGATGGGTGATCTAGCCACTTTGATGCGCCCTGTTTTCAAGTACTCTCAGTGGTGGATAGATCGTCAAGTAGAAGTGTTAAAACAGAGAAATGTGCAATTTACCTACGAGTTGATGGGAGACACCGAGTCATGTTCTTCAAATGCCGGTGCATCTCATGCAGATGGACAGGCAGATGCTGCCAACTCCAAGAAGAGGAAAGAAGCCGATAGGTCTGCAATACAAGACAAGGGTAAAGAGATAGATGAAGGGCCTTCGCGGAAGAAACATAAGTCTAAACCCCTCCAGTCGGCTACTTCTAGGAACATAGAAGAAATGCTTGCCTTGGATAGAGAATCCTTGGAAAATGCCATGATCCCTTCTCCAATGGAAAATGTAGAACCAATCCAGGTAGAAGATGATGATCAACCCTCTCCAGCAAGCACGGAAATCTTAGGATCGGATAACGACACAGACATCGAGGATGGAGAATTCGAGGAAGGAATGATTTCCGCCCTCAAAGGCATTCAAGAGGACCCATCCGTCCAGGAGATCCAGGATATGCAGTTAGTCCAAGAAATTCAAAGTATGCCGGAAATCAGGAAGAGCAGGAAATACAGGACATGCAGGACGTCCAAAATCAAGAGGACATGAATTGAACAGCCAACAGTACCAGAATGGCTGAGGGAAAGATTGAAAAGAAAAGCGCCAGTGGAGGTCCCTGAGGAGGACAATGACACAGA
Source organism: Sequoia sempervirens (assembly GCA_007258455.2). Classification (NCBI taxonomy): domain Eukaryota; kingdom Viridiplantae; phylum Streptophyta; class Pinopsida; order Cupressales; family Cupressaceae; genus Sequoia; species Sequoia sempervirens. Next base: position 22,675 of record VDFB02129894.1, read on the forward strand.
TTTTCTGGCCAGATTAGAGCAAACTGCCCCAAGGAAGAAGGCCAAGAAGTTCTCAACCATTCAGAGAGATGAAGCTGGAAATCGCACGGTGCAAATTGCAGTGCCTACGGCCGACAAGTTTCAAGACGAGATTGCTCCTGAGGAATATGCTATCACGACTGTCGACATGGGTCCGGCAACAAAAGAGCAGGAAGTCGAAGACTTGGATAATTCCGTGGCCACCATCAAGGCCAGATTAGAAAAAGAAGTTGCCAAGAAAAAGGAGTACAAGAAAGAAATTCAACGTCTAAAAGACTACATCCAGCACCTGACCAAGCCACTAAACGAAGGTGAACAAGTGGCGCCTTTACCTCCAAATGCCTCACAAGAACCAAGTGCGAACTTTGAAGAGGAGTTGACAACAGCGAGGGAGGCTAAAGACTGGATGATTGGAAGGAAAGAAGAGGCGTTGATGTTTGCAAGAAAAGTTGGCGCAAGTAAATGAACAGGCTTCCTTCATGCTTTCACGAGTTGCAGATCTTGCAGAGTCATGGAGCAGTCTCGAGGATATTCAGAGCAGGATCATCCCATGCATCCGGGAACTGAAGGGCATTTCAAAGCAACGGTTGATCGAAGACAAGGTTATCGAGGCTGGAGCGGCTTATGACTTCAACGGATGGTACTATGCCTTAATCTCAAGGAAAGGAGTCCTCGAAAAGGTGAAGCAGGATGGTGGTAGAATTGAAGAACAAGTAAAAGAAATTCAAAGTAAAATCTATGAGATGGCTGCAGATATGCTAGACAAGGAGATTGTCCGAAGGAAACACTTGCGGCCAAGGAGTTTGAAAGAGCAAGTACAGAAAGTTTTCTCCACCACCGGGCCAATTATGAAGGAAGGCTTCACCAAAGTGTTCGAATTCATGGCCATCAGAAGTTCCTTCTTGTTGCAAGAGCCAATATGGGTGAATGTATTTGCAGAATGTGCCGAGAACTTGGATTTGCTGGAGTACAACATTAGCGTGCTGCCCGACATTGCTATGGAGGAGGTCGACCTGATAGTGTCCAGGTTCGCCGAACGTGAGGCTGCACAAGTGGATAAGGATGACACTCCAGTTGTCTAGTGTTCTCTTCAGTTAACTGATTGTGGTTCTGGAAACCCTAATTAGGGTTTAGTTCCATTTAATCTTGGCCATTGATCTTGAATCAATCTCGGCCGTTCTTTGTAATTTGAAAAACTATATAACCCCCCCCCTCACTCTCTCATTCTCATTAGAACATTAGAAATTCATTAGAAGATTAGAAGGTAGAGATATAGAGATTAGAGATTAAGAGTTAGAGCAGATTTGAGATAGTTAGAAATAAAGAGAGAGTTCTTATGAGATTGTTGTGAAAAGCTACTTTGATAATGAAGTTCAAATGCATGAGGTGCTTTGAGTACTTGATTGTTGACTAGTTGCATGGTCGCATATTTTCTTTCTCTCTTAGTAGATTGTTGTACCCAAACCAATTCTTGCTTCATTAAGGCATTTTGCATTTTAAAGTCTAACCCTCGCTAAAATGTTGTGAAATACCGTTTTGGGCAATGTCAAGCATGGAGTTTTTGTCAATATTTGTCAGTCAAAGTCAGTTATATTGAACGGAACCTGAAGAAGAGACTCAAAATAAAGATTTTCACGATGGAGGAGCATCTCACGACGGCATTTCATATTTCAGACGGTCATTTCAATGATCGAGACAGAGTTTTCAGTGATCAAATCATGGAGATTTTTCAGAGGAAAATTCACAAAGTGCAAGTATAGCTCAGGGGCGCCCAGTTTTTGGGAGGTCAAGATCTTGTCTGAAGTGCTCAAGCATACAGTCAATCCCTTCAGAATCAGCCTGGCTATCCGTCGAGCTATCCAGCGAGGCGTTCCGAGACTCACAGCTCCAGTTATTCGCGATAGAAGTTAAAATCCCTAAATTTTAGGAGATGGAATTTTTGTTCTTTTCAGGCAAAAGCTACTTAGCCCGAGGGCGCCATTTCAAGGTGGGTAACTTGTCGGCCATAATAAGACATTCAATTTGTTCACAATGGTCCGCTATCCTCGACGAGATATCAAGCTAGTCATCCGACTGAAAGTTCAGCGGCAGACATTCAAGCAACAAATTTTAAATGAGTTTTCTAAGGTTTTGAGTCTATTATGCTCAAAGGTAAGCACAAGCTGTGGGCTACCAACTAAAGGACCCTCAGATGCTTAATTTGCGACAGAGTCTCACGACATCGAGTACTAGCCTAGCTCCGCAACGCATCATTCAACTTGTCGATCCGACGCCCGGTGGTCGTGGGTGCAGATTCTACTAAGCGACTCTTCCCATGGAACCAACAATGGTTTTCGCAGATTGCTGTCTTAAGGCGCCTAGCCTTCAGGCCGATCACGATGAGCCCGCTCATGCTCGGGTCTTCACGACTATTGAGCTTAACTGCTATTTTCCAATCTATATAGCCACACCAAGATTTGGCAACAGTCATATGCAGGTCTTAAAGTCATATTACAAGGTAAAGATGTCTGAAAACGTCCAGAAAATGGCTAAGTCTGGGAGCGGTAAACATATTAAAAATACGCACTGGAGAATTTGAGGTCTTAGAAGCAGTTTTCTTGCCTCGACACCTCCAGTGACTTCTCTTAAGAGCCCTCCTGGCTGTCCGTTAAAACAGATAACGCCTGAATCGGGTCATCCCAGCTCCAGATATCAGCTGTCAAAGTAGGGTATTTTGACGACGTTTGATTTTCGTTGAAATGTCCAAAGTGCAACCTTGAGCCAGGGGCGCTTTTCTTTTTGAGGCCCTTAACACAGCTTTTTAGCCGGCTGTGGTGAGCAAATATTGATGCACATCTCCAAATGGCGCCGCGTGAGCTTCGCCTCAGACGTTAGGGTTCACTGCTCACCGTCAGCACCGCTTGAAGCGTCGATGGCGCAGGGAAATGGCCAGTCCGGAACCCGTAGCTAAATTTAATCAAGTGCGCCTAATTTTCAAGGGGTTAAACGATAGATTTTGCAAATAGTTCCTGTAACAGACATTTCTTCCTTGTCGCAGGCTCAGTTGATTATCTGCATCGGGCCTCAAAGATCACCCGTCATCCGAAATCAAGGTCGGTTGGCCAACATGATACATCACAAATATAAAATAGGATTTAATTAAAAATGAAGTATCTTGAGCAAATGGACGCCAATTTGCTCATGTGATGACTTTTCGAAGTCGTTGAAGCATGACGATGAATCTCAGAGCTTCAACCAGTTTGTCAACTGAAGTTCAGAATATGTCTATTTTTAGATGGTATTTCTATTTTTGGCGCCATTACATGATAATAATTATTTTATTATTATTTTCAAATTTGAACTTCAGACAGTGGCAGTCGAACTGAAAGGCAACCAATCAGAGGCTTTCTATTCTGGTTAGGGTTTATGAATTCTTGCAGTTGCTAAGTGGTGCGAATTTATTATTATTTATATGTGGCGCCATCTTCTTTATTCTTCACAAAGCTTTCAAAGAGAGTTCGATTTTCTCAAGAGCAATTAATCTTAAGTGGAAATCGTACTTTCCTAAGGCAAATTCATCTTCAAAGGATAAATCGAATTTTATAAATTCAAAGTAAATTCAAAGAAAATTCGTATTTTTCTTCAGAAGAGCTAAGTGGCGCACATCTTCAAGGCAATTCGCAATTCTTCAAAGGCATATTCAATCTTCTAAAACAATTCGCAAATTCTTCAGAGGATTTAAAGGCGAATTGAATTTCAAAGGCGAATTTCATATCATCTCAAAAGGCGAAACCTCAAATTCAAATACAAATTCGTATTTTCTTCAAGGGAAATCGAATTTCTTTCATTAAAAAGGCGCAAATTTCAAGAGGAGCAATTCGTGGTTTTCAATTCCAAAGCGAATTCTTCCAGTTCAGAGGTGAAATCTTCATCAATTCACAGGGGCGATTTCATTTAACATATCTTTTTGCAGATTCAAGTTCACAATTATCAGTTATCTCAAGAAATCTTGGGCGATTTTCATAGAAGAAGACATCAAAAAACGTCTTTTGCATCCTTTAAATCTCAGATTTCTCACAAAATACATTGTGCATGTTCCTGAAATTGGCGAATTTGGCAAGTCTCAGTATCTGGATCGTTTCCATATAATTTCCTCGAGTTAAATTTGTGCGCTTGATTTTTCACGAATTTTAGCTTCAGAACATTCGTTCTCGAATTGCTAATTTCTCAAGTGAAAATCTTTGTACAATCAAGTAGAAGTTGATTTTTCGCAAATCTGACCTTCTGGGTTGTCTTAGAATCCTTTTCTGGACAAAACCCATATTTCAGAATTTTTGCTGAAAAATAATTCTTCTAAAGGCTATTTTTAACTCTAGCTGGCCATTTTTAGATTCCAGAAATCTTGTCAGAACATAGCCGAGTTCATACCAACAAAGTAGTTTTTCAAAATGCGCTCAATTTTGAACATGTGACCAAACCGCCCTTACTCATGATTTCCGCAGTTGGTTGAGACAGACTGAAGCAAAGTATTGCCAGAGGCAAGATTAGACCCGCTTAAAACTGTAGTTCGGGATCATTCGTAATATTGAGCAACCGTTTACTTAGAGGCCGCTCTATAATACCTATCTCCGCTCAATCGTTGAGTTTGTGATGGCTTGCATTAAGCATTACAATCACTACTCAGGAGATAGCCACGATTGCCTGTCATTTGCGGCCCCAAACCTCGTGGATATCGAGGAGTTTTTGGCATTCTCAAAACTAAACAGTTTGAAGGTTTCTATGGAGCAAGCAGTACAAGCGCCTTACGTCAAGGGACAAGTGTCAAGAAGATGGCAGAAGATGGTTAAACAAGCAAAGAACAGAATAAGCAACAATGGGTCGTGGTGAGTACAAGGATGAGTACGCGATTCTAATCACACTCTTGAATCGTGTCTCATGTCAAGCACATGCAAATGTTTTCCAGCCTTGGATGTATTATATTATTGGTCGCATCATTTCTGGGCAGGAACATTATGACTGGGCATCCTTCATCAGCGACATTCTCCACACATAGATTACCGGTTTCTTAGTTGCTCATGAGTTTCACATGTGTTCGTATCTCGTGTACTTGATCGCTATCGTACGGGCCCGAGGACTTAACACCGCAAGTAGCTCCCCACCGCTCAAGGTTTATCAAGATTATGATCAGCTTGAGTTCACTGAGCCGAACGCCATTTCCAAGCGTGTTCACAGGCTTTCGACTTACATGGAGAAACTTGGACCGGAGTTGCATATGTTCGATCCTCGGCAGTTGCTAGGGCAGCGATGGATGGATGGGCAGATTGGTTTATTCAGTTCTCAACATACACCTACATCCGAGTATATGGCTTCACAGGAAATCCAGCTATGCTTCCACGTTATCCTTCGGATAAAACAATCTTTCAGGAATTCCTTAGGCAGATGCATGATGTTCATCGTCTTCTACGCCTCAGGCACAGACCATCACTCAACTTTCCTTTTCAGTTTGGAATGTATTGGTGCAAGTCGGCAATTGATGCAAAGATCGCAGGACAGGAACTTGAGAGATATCATCTTAAGTACCTTGTCGAAGCACGTGCTTATGACCTTTCAGGTCATTATACAGCTCGCCTCACTGGAGGCACATATCACGAGCCTTCTATGGAGGATTACTGGGCAAATTGCTCAGATGACTTCGAGGTTCGCAGACGTAGTTACGGCCGCTTCTCTCTCTCACATTTCTGTTTTCTTGTCAGAGGATGTGGGAGGTTTATTAGATGAGGGAGAGGTTCTTCCTCAGTTTTTCAAAGAACAGGTCGACACACAACCGTTGCCAGTAGTAGATTGGTACGCCAAAGAATATGCAACGGTCAAGGAGAGGTCTAGTAGAGTCATCCAGAACAGTATACTTTACCTCGACAGCAAGAAGACAAGAAGAGTAAGTGTTCCTAGAGCAGAGCCGCCAGTAGTGGTGAATCCTACGCTACCTTCTTCGTCAAAACCTAACAAGAAGAAGAGGAGTAACCCTCCTAAGAAAGTACAAGCGCCAAATAATTCAAAGGGCAAGGCGCTTGCCACTGTTTCACATTCAGAGCCTGACAGACAGCCGCTTATCACAGAGCCAGTTCAGAGATCAGCTCAGAGCCCGCCAGTACCTGAGGTTCAGCCTCAAGCTCCTACATTAGTTTCAGAGCCGTCACCGGTCCCGATTCACATTGAATTGGACTTGGACTCTCCACCTCGCAGTGGGTCTTCTACATACTCACTCTCATCAGTACCTCCTGTCGCTATTGCAGACCCTTCTAGTAGCATTAGCAGAGATTCATCTTGGATCGAGACTCAGCTAGGAAGGAAGAGGAGGCAGCCATCTTATGTTCTCAATCATTCCGATTTCGACGACATTTATCAAGATGCGCCAGATAAGAGAGTTAAGAACATGGTTCACGTAGAGAGAAACACTGATATGGAGGTTGTTATCGAGACTGCTGTACCTCCGCAGGGGAAGAGCTTGGCTGATTTAGAGTCTCAGGATTTTGAAGTTATCACAGTCAACCTTGGTCGCAGCACACGCCAGACTCAGGTTGATCTTCTTCAAGTTGCTACAGATAGTGCCAAGGACAGAATACTAAAGGACGGAGAGGATAAAGCAGCCCTCAAGGCTGAAATCAGACAGCTTCGTCAGTACATTTCTAGTCTTGTGCACAGACCAGAAGCCATTAACACACTCCCACCGATGCTTGAGCCACCAGCAGAGCAAAGTCAGCTCAATCATTTAGTTGCATATGGCAAGCGCTTGGAGGAATGGGAGGAAGATTTCGTTGCTAGAGGCCGTACCATGCTTACAGAGTTATATCAGTTGCGGTACAATGCACGTAGGAGCTCCGTGATTCGTCTTCAGGATGAGGAACGGATATATTAACAAACCCAGGGATGAAATTTGATTGCTCACCGAGTTTGGCTTACACATGCACGGATGCAGAGGATGAGGCTATCTACTCTTGGAAGACACAGTTGGTTTTCAGAGCAAAGATAGAAGACAGTTTAGCATCGAGTTGGCTGAGAGTAGAGAGCACGTCACTAGTGCACTCCGGTTTGTGAGGACTCTTGTATCTCGCTTACCGTGCCGTTATCAGATTGAGGGTGGTGCCTACGTGGAGCTTACAGATGTTCAATCAGAACTCCAGGCACTCATTCATATCATTTTCAGTGGGGAGACAGTTGGCTGTAAGATTACTCAGCTTACAGTCATGTCAACACTTTTCGATGAAGCAACGAGGAGCAGAAGGGAACTTCAGTCTCAGATCACAGCTGGTGAGGACATGCTGCATCGACATAGCATCCTTCGTCAGAGTCTCATCGCTCCGGACAGTGACACAGTCAACAATCTCATTGAGGGGTTGATTGCTCGAGATCACACATAGTGAACTTCAGTTCCCACTTCTCAGAATAGACTTCACACACACGAGTTAAACTGGATGTTACCCTTTTCAGTTAACTCGGGGTTGTCATCACATGCATACCTATTCTGAGAATCGCCTTGTTCACTTGGAGTTGTATTTAGGGTTTTCGTTAACTGATGATAGTCTTCCAGTTAACTTGTTTTAATAAGGACGTGCATGCTCGCACAATTGTCCATTTTTAGATTAGATGTTTCAGTTAAACTGAGGGTAGTTGCCCAGTTAACTGTATAGTTTGCTTAATTAGGGTTGGGCGCATTGCTTGCATGCATTGCAGGAACTATAGATAACACAAGGTGATTTTAGGGTTCCCTACACCTTGATGTATATAAATAAGAGCTTACGCTCATTTGTAAATAACTTTTGCTTGAGAGAGGAATATATGCTGTGCCCACCTTGCCCTCAATATTACTCTTTTTCGTATTTGTTCATGTGTCTTCACTATTGCAATTGATTGTTATACCACCTAGGGTTTCGAAAGATTGTGATGCTGAATTCTTTCCATAGATTAGATATATCTGTTTGAACATCTTTATCATTGAAATCAATTGTTATACCACCTAGGGTTCCAAAAGATTAAAGTGATAAGGCTGTTTTGTGTTAATTTACTGTTGTGATCGATCGTTATACCACCTAGGGTTTCGAGAAGTTGCAGCAATAAATCTGTTTTTGTGAATCTTTATCAATATAATTGAAGGTTATACCACCTAGGGTTTCGTGAGATTATAAAGATAAAGGCTGTTTTGTGAAGGCTTTGCTGATTCGATCAAGTGTTATACCACCTAGGGTTTCATAAGATCGTCTTGGTAAATTCTTAAATCTGTTGTGCCCAATAAGTTGGTTTAGATTGAGATGATAGTTGTGCCCACCTTGCCTTCAAGTAGAGAGTCTAAACCCGCTTATCGTCAGATAGTCAAACCTTGCTCCGTTTCCTCTTGCTCTGTTTTCCTGAGGAGATTGGATAGATATAAGTTGTAGTTTAGTTGATTTGCGAAACCAGAGAAAACTCAGCTGCAACGTAAAGTTCTTTCAAGAAAGTCTTGTGCCTCTAGCAGCTGAAACAAAAAGACAGGAAGTAGTTTTAGCTTATTTTTCCTTTGCAAAGTATATTTGTCAAAGTACATCGAGGGAGCTTCCCCTCCATAATTCGAAGAGCACTCATTGCGTAGTGTGCATAGGCTGTTCATAACAACTTGTACTCCAGAGGTGTTAGTTGTTACCAACATAGATTTGAATTAAAATGTATGTTAGAAGAATGATTGATTGATAACGGAGATTAGTGAAACCGAGCTCATACTTTCTTTGGGTGGATGATTTCACTCAATGTGCAAAGTTAGACTGAGCTTTACTGTGGATGCTTAACTTCTGTTTTAATAATTGTTGTTCGATCTGATGGCAATTATTTATCACGTGAAAATCACAAGCACATTCCTAGAAGATTGCACTTGCTCTGCGTAGTTGTCGTTGAACGTGGCGAAACAGAGTATGGTTTATTTGGTTTCACTTAGTCTTCGTCTTCTCTTGATTTCTTAGGAGTAGCATAGAGTCTCTAAACCCTAAATCTTTTTTCACTTTTTTTTATAAATCAAAAAACCCAAAATGGTACTGCATTTATGTCTCCACTTTTCGAATAACTTGCAAAATCTTACTTGTGCCCACAGCAAATCACATCCATACCACAGAGCCTATCCGCGTTCATCTTAAACATTGGAATTACCCTATGACCTCACTTGCAATCTTAGCATAGGAAGTAGTTTTTCAAGAGAGAATAGAGCGTCTGTGACACTTTGTTCTAAAATGTTTGTGTGTCATAAAACACGCATCAATAGGTCCGCAATTTATTTGCATCATATTCCAAGGACGAAAACCCTTAGGATATAAGGTGAATTGGACAAAAACCTAATTCATCTTGGGAAGGCTTCATAATGGAGGTCTACTTGCACTTCATTGAAGGATTTCGAGTTTTGGAACAGAATTTGCATAACATTTTTGGAGCAAAATTAGATCATAATTTGGAGCAGAATTTTGAATCAGATTTGAACACCATTCTTGAAGAGTCATAATTCAGAATTATAAATCAGTTTGGAGCGTCATTTTGAAGTGTTTTCATGCATGCTGGAGCACCACCATAGGAGGACAAATTCAGATTTATAGATCAGATTTGGAGCATCATTGCATAATCAGATTTGAAGATCAAATTTGGAGCAACATTGTTGTGGCAATTTGTGAGCATATTGCATTAGGGTTTTTCCCTAATTTGGAGCAGATCTAAGCGCCCACCTTTGGAGGGAAATTTGCATATTTGGAGCAACAAACCCTAAGCGCTTGTCAAGGAGGAAATTTGCCCATCTAGGTTTTGACATTTGAAGACCATTTTGCATATATTTATGTACAATCATAGATTTAGATCTGATTTGTAGAGCAGAAATCTGGGCATATATTTGGCATATTTGAGCCAATGAATTCACTGTAAAATCAGTCCAGATTATTCAGGTTTTGTTGTAGCAGACTTCTTTAATCAGAAATCAGATTTATTGGACATATGTTTGGCATTTGGATAGTTGATTTTCATGGTTGCTATCATAATTGATGTTATCTACATGTTTGGCATAATTTTATGGTAAGTGTTTATCATTCTGAAAATAAAAATCAGAGTTCAGTCCTAGGGTTTGCACAGAAAACTAAATCAGAAAAGTGCAGAAATATAAATCAGAAATCAAGGGCATAAATCAAAAATTTTAGGGAAAATCCCCTCGGGGATATTTCAGGTTCAAACAAGAGTGTCCATTGTTTCTGACAGAGGGAAAGATTATAAAATTGACCTTTAATTAATGTCATTATAGTGTCCTTTAAAGGGGCAATGTTTTTTAAGGTGGTTGATTATGAGGAGCAAGTGAACAAAGAAATCTTTCTTTCCAAAATCCTCATTGATTCAATAGAGATAGTGGGTGCTAAATTCATTCATTGAGGCGGGATAACAAGTTTATGGTTGAGGAAAGACCCATTTTTTGGATACCGTGTACCGTCCGCTTCCTCAACTTGGTGATGAAAATTGGCACAAAGATGAAGCAGGTGAAAGAAATATAAGCCAAGGCAAAGAAGTTTGGGGGTTTGTGACAAACCATCACATGTCACAACCAATCTTTAGGAGCTTCTCCAATTTAAATTTGTTGAAGGTAAGTTTATGAAATTTCAATAGTTATTTTAAAATACCTTGGTTTGGAATAAAATTTTAATTATAAATTTATATGAAATTTCTACTTTTTAAACTTTAATTTGTTATTTTTTACACTACATTAGATTGTTGAAATTTGATTTGCATCACACATGATTCTCTTGAGCCAACTTGTGAATGTACATGAGGTATTGAGCACCAAGGTCATTTGCAACAATTTGAGTGTGTGGAGGTAGGCAAATTCACAAAACACCCAAAAGGTCAAATAAGAGATCCCAAATGATGATTGGTGGGCTCATGTGTACTATATCTTGAGTTTCACCAAACACAATGAATATGATTAGGTTTGTTGATACTGATCAGCCATGTTTGGGAGAATTATATGATGGCATAGACTCCATGTAGAAACAATAAAGGTCATAATAGTAGTGAAGGAGAATGATCCTGTAGAATTATTTTTCAAAAAGGATGAAAAGAATCATTGTTGATCATTGGTACAAAATGACCACAATCTTGCATCTCCTTATGTTTGCATAGTCTCCCAAATATTATAGCATAGAGAGTTCTAAATTCGATGTAAATGCCCTTCAAATCTCGTCTTTTGGATGCAAAATCGCTACAAATGAGTGCACAATGCTTTGGAGAGGGTTTTTGTTGAGTGTGAGAAGACAAATGAATGAAAAAAACAAGTTAAAATGCCTTTTTAGCGGCTGCCTGGGCGTGCATAAAGTCACGCGGATTTTTTTTAACAACTCTAATCTTTTTGCATTTTTATATTGTAATTTGTAGGTGTCGGAGCCCTTGGTTAGAGTGCTTCGCTTGGTGGATGGGGATAAAATCCCAATGGGATATCTTTATGAGGCCATGGATAGGGCCAAAGAGGCTATAAAAAATTATTATAAAGGGGACAGCCTTAAATTTGATCCCATTTGGGAGATTATTGACAAGAGGTGGAACCATCAACTCCACCAACCCATCCACGTAGCAGGGTACTTCTTGAACCCTCATTTCTTCCATTCAGGCACCTACTCAAATCCTACTAGAGAGGTTATGGAGGGCCTCACTAATTGCATTCAAAGGATGTCACCGACCTTAAGGTGGCAGACCTCATTGTTAATGAATTGCAAAGTTATAGAGAAAAAAGGGGTGCACTCTTCTCTTACGAGCTAGCAAACAGAGCAATACACAATCAGCCACCAGGTATAAAATTTGAAATTTACAAGTTACAAGTTACAAATATTGATAATTTGATAAAATATGTTTTCAACTTTTGAGTTTTGACTTTCCATTCTAAGTTTCTAAGTTCTCTTCTAGCTCTTAATTTGTTTTTTGTAGATGTTTGGTGGTCAAATTGGGGTGGAAATACCCCACATCTCCAACAATTTTCCCTCCGTATCTTATCGCAGCCTTGTAGTTCATCCAATTGTGAGCACAATTGGAGCTTGTTTGAGGCCATCCACACAAAGAAAAGGAACAAACCAGCTCAAAAACGCCTGAATGACCTTGTATATGTGCAATATAATCTTTGGTTGCGCAAAAAAAATGTTAAGGAAATATCAGATAATCCAATTGATTTGAATGAGATAGATCCATACAATGATTGGATAGGGCAAGATGAGCAGCCTCCATTGTTTTTCGAGGATGAGACCTATGACTTTGAGCGACCGGCAATGGAGGAGGGGGGTGGATTTGCATACTCATTGGATGACATTGAGGATGATCCTGAGGAGTCGTCATTGCCAGTGCCAGAGGCACCAGCAGTAAGATCTACATCTAGGATAGAGGTTGAGCAGCCACAGTAGATGCCTACGACTACACCCTCTCCCGTAGTGAGAAGTACTAGACATGGGAAGAGGAAGATGTGAATTTGTAAAAGCTGAAATATATTAATGTTGTATTTACTTTTAGTTTTACAAAAACAATTTGCTATTTTCATTTTGTTTTAGACTATCAGTATCAGCGTATTGAGCATTTCACATGGGGATGCGATTTTGTATCTAATTTTCTTTCAAATCAATCAAATATAACTAGACTCAACTTGTTTCTTCTATGTACTCATTTTACTGACTCATTGGATGCATCTTATCATTAAATTTTGCAAAAAAAATGTGTTTTTAATGAAGCTTAAGCATTTTTTTAAGTGCCGAGTTTTTTCCGTACTGTATTTTTTGAGCTTCCCGAGTTTTTGCAATTGGTCAGTTTTTCAACTATGCCTCAAATTATAGTGCCAATGGTTCTTTCCAACATTTCTCTTAAGGTCTCTCTAAGAGTCGGAATCTGTTATTTGTATGTTCCTAAAGAATTGAGTTGTATTCATTACATTCACTCAAAAATATTGTTTTAACATCTCAAAAATTGATTGAATTTAGACTTAGATATTTATTATTGTCATGTCCCCAATTTTGGAGTGAGTTTAATTTAATTAAATTAATTAATTAAGTTGTCCAAATTAATGATATTTCATAAGGATGACTAATTGATTATTTTAATTAAATTAAGTGGATTATTAAATTAGTTATTTATAAGGTTATCAAACAATTATAAAATAAAAGGTGACCGTATATCTAATTAATTTAATAAAGTGACTAAAATAAATATTTATTATAAAGTCACTTGAATAAATTAAATACTTCAAAAGAGAAAAAGGGAAAACTTATATTTATACCACATTGGTTAAAAGTGTGAAGGAGTTCTTTTTTGAGAAGCATATAAAAAGAATTGCAAAGACTCATTTCCAACATCTTGGTTGTTGACATCTTTTCTACTACATTGTTGAAGTTGAATGCTTAGCTTGTTGATTTCTAGTCTTCGTTTGTGAGAGACCAAACCTAGCTGGTTACTTCCAATTTCGGTTGTGAAATATCAACCATAGTTTGGAATTGTGGAGGAGTTACTTCAAACTTCTCAATTGGGACTTCATTGGCAAAATTAGTGGCCTTTGGCCAATTTTGGAAGGAATCGATTCGAGAACACTTGAAGATCATTAGTCAGATTTTATTAAAGAAAATTATCAGCATCATTGGTAATCGATTTGGAGATTTGATATGCATAATTTGAGCAAGTGGTTTTAAAGAACAAGTTGCAGATTTGTTGAGAAATTGCAGACATAGAGAAGGACGAGTTTTTGCAGCTAAGGGTCGATTTGCTTGTGTCTTCATTTCATGTTTGTGGCTGGGTAGAAGTTCGTCATTTTCCTTCATGCTGGGCTCCCTCTAAGCCATGCGATTTGGAGAATACAGCATATAAAAGATTCTGATAAAATTTGATGAGACCCGTGGTTTACCATGAAGACATGGTGCGACTTAGAAGAGCAGATTCAGTGATTTCAAGAAGTTTCGTATTAGTGTTACAGTCATCGAAACAATTTCTTATGTAATGCTGTAATCATACAGCTGGTAATGCATTAGTTTCAATTATGATCATATGAGAAGTGAATGTAAGAAGCATCTCATTTTCAGTTTGTAAGCATTCTTACTTTTGCAATAAATATTGGAGTAATAAGGAGTTTGTATGGCATCTATTTGACAAATTGTTTATCATATGTATTTGCATTGTTTGAAATAGTCTTCATGCCAAGTGCTTGCAAAAATGTCTCTTGGCTGTAGATGTTTATTTGCATTTAGGAATTCATGTATTGGCACTTGAAAAATACAAAAAAGAGCTGCATTTCAATTTAGGTATTTGGTTAGTGATCTTCGCAATCTTTTCCAAGCAATTTACATTATTGGCAAGCGTCAAAATCGTACCCACAGCAAACTGAAACTCAGAACAGCAAGTGAAGGGTTGACAAGTGAAGTGTTTGACAAAATTCCTAGAGGCAAACTTAGGCCAAGATTTGAAGGGAATTTTCTAGAGTGGTTTAAGAGTGTGAACATTGACATTTTGGTCTATTCCTTCCCTTTAGGTGAAAAATCCTAATGAGTTAGAAGGTCATAGTAACCAAGATCCTTGTTTGCATTTTGGTAACCCTTAAGATATTCCTTGAGAGTTAAAAACTAGATCAGAAGTTGCAAGGGATATTACAATTATTATTTCTAATTCCGAAACATGGTATAATATAGATTGGAGTTGTGGAGCTTCCACCTATACTTCAAATAAATTTTTGCTTCATTCATCCATTGATTAAACCAGTGTTACAAAACTCACCTGGACTCGCCCAGACTCAACGAGTCCCGAGGTGAGCCAGGCTCAACAAGTCTGGGAGACTCACGAAACTCACCGAGTCTAGGAGACTCGTCGGGTCTGGGCGAGTCCCAAGCCTGGAACTCGGCCATTTTAATTATTATTTTTTTTCTTTTAAATTACAATCTTTCAATGCTTGTTTGGTTTATGGCATGCCCATCTTTACAAAAAAATTTGAAAATGGTGTGCGCCATGAAGGACTGTGTGGTTTTGAATGTCTTCATTTGGGCTTGATGGCGGGGACTCTGCCCCTCACCACGCCCTGTATCACGACAAGGAATGTGTCAGGAGTGCAACCCCCGGACCCCACAAGGTGCGTTGCCCCTCAACTTCATTGGGGACACTACCCCCAAACCCCCGCAAGGGGCATTGCCCTTGACCCCGATGGGGGCACTGCTCCCAAACCCCTACAAAGGGTGCTGCCCCTCGACCTCGTTGGAGTGTTTCCCCCAAAGAGACAAATCCACACCAAACTATAAGTCTAAATGAAGTAATAGGCCAATGATGAATCATGATCACAAAACCTACAAAATACATATCCCTTATTGCAAATCTCTGCATCTTCACAATCAAAGTCACAATAAAGGATTATCTTGTTTCATGCATTGGGCAACTTGTTTAGTATACAAGGACGTGTTGTGACCTATTTCACACATCGCCCCATTGCAAATGGGGACCCTCGCCGGTTAGTTTTTAGGGTGGTTTTGAGTTGCAATTTCGTAAGCTCTTTCGCTCTATGGGTTTCAAGTCAGAGTCTAGAGTCATCACCCGAGCTAAGTTGAGATTTCAAGCCTTAAACTGCGCATAAACGTCGTAGAAGTGTTCAGAGGACCCTGCAGACGAGGATCGCCTGTGCTTTCGCCCAATTCTGACACTTCCTACTTTTTAGGGATTTTGCTTTCTTGCTTTTTGCTTTTTTCGTTTTTGGCACTTTTAGGCCATTTGGGAATTTACTATTTTTAGAAAGTTGCTTTTTTGCTTTTTCTATTTTTTAGAAACTTTCTATTTTTGTAGGGTCACCAAGATCCCCACCAATCAAGAGTCAAAGTTCCATCTTTAGATGAAAAAGCATGCACAAATAATCACCGAAAATCTAAAAAACAAATGCTGTCTAAACAACTGAAAATCAGAGAAAATCAACCTAAAAAGCAGGCCTTTTAGACCCAAAAATCTGGAAAAATCATGAAAAGCATGCAAAAATCAGTTGAAAATCTGAGAAAAGCAATCAAAAATCTGGTGAAAACAGTGAAAAAATCTCAGAAAATCAAGAAAAAATCAGATAAAAGGCTATGAAAAATCATAAGATTCTGGGCTGAAAGAGTGTAAGTCTGAGAAAAATCATGAAGAAGTGCGCCCAGCTCTTGAAAGGAATGGCAAGACCTTGAGAAAGTCCGACCTGCACATGGAAAGACTTCTCCAAAGTCCGCCCAGCTGCTGAGTGGCATCGAAAAGTTTCTTCAAAGTCCGCCCATGCTGAAGATGCACATGGAAAGGATGCTGGAAAGTCCGCCTATGCCAAGAAATGGAATGGAAGAAGGCAAGTAAAGTCCGCCCTTGAGAATGGCAAGACTTCTCCAAAGTCCGCCCCTCACTCTTGACCACTTGGAAAGAAGGCTTCAAAGTCCGCCCATGCCAATAAGAACACTTGGAAAGAATATCTTGAAGTCCGCCCTCGGAGATGGAAAAAAAGTCTTGAAAGTCATAATAAAATGTAGAACTTCTTCAAGTCCATGGCAAGTAGAGGGGAAAAGGTGGAATTTTGGGCTAGAGTATGGACAAGTGGAAGGATAGAAGAAGAGATCCGCCCAAAAGGAAAGAAATGGTTAAATTTTGAATAAAGTATTAAATGAAGGGTGGAAGAGAATGAAATAAGCCCTTAAAATTTTGATTTTCAATAACAAATACAATGTAACCAAGCACCCGTTAAGGTTAGTTTAACCCAAAACGTTGCGTGAAAGAACTCTAACCAAGAATGTGCCCTAAAACCACTTAAGGAGGAGGGGCGGGCATATGGTCAGAGGATCCCTAGGATCTACTGAATCAAAGATTACAAAGATTACAGCTGAAAGAGAGAGACTAAACTCAACACCAAGAATGTGCACTCAAGATCCTTTAACAGGCGAGGTGCTAACATATGGTGGAGTGCTAATTGCTGAATTGAAAGTACTTAGGCGGATAACCAGCCATAAGAGAATTTCCACACTACCACCAAAGAGTGGGGGGAAAAGACTACAATTAAAACACTTCGTCTGCTGCGGCAGGCATCCACTTAAGAGTGGGGATTCACCACTTGACAATGGGTATAAGAAGAGAATTAGTAAGTTCTTTTTTCCACACTGGTGGTAAACCATCCAGGGGTTACAATGTGATAATTAAACACGAATAAGCAGCAACTAAATAGACTGAAACAGTACTACTATTATCAGCTTTACAAAATGAGAAAGAGCTGCAAATTACATGAGGATTACAATAGTTTTGAAGCACAAAGAAGCTAGATGATCCCACATTAGATAACTATCCAACTTATTGAAGAAAGAACTGAAAACTCAAACTGAAGCAAGTCTGATATAAAAATCTGCAAACTGAAAATGAATTACCAGCAAATTGTAGCACACCAAATTGTTCATAACTTCATCCTATCTTCACCAATTGACATGGAATCAATTGCAGCAGCTTCTAGGAGTAAAGGCACCCTTGTTCAAAAACAAAAACTGCACCAAAGCCTCCATATTTATTAATGCATGCATCCCAATATCATTCTGGAAATGTACAGCCTTCAAGAGGGGCGATTTTCTCTTTAAAAATCAGAAACACATTAATAAAATCTGAAACCTCTTGGAGAGGGTCGCCCAAGGCTTAGAATCATATAGATAAAATACCCATATGGGAATAGAATTTACCCAAGGAGCTGCGATAAAAAATGTTCTTCAGCCATGACTGAACCAACAAGCTCCAAACTGAAAATAACATCAGAATTCTTCTACAATGAAGCTCAATATACACTTATGAATGAAGCACACTCTCAATCCACCATCTAGGGAACCGTAGTTGCAGGCCCGAAGAATGGAGTGGAATTGCTAAGCTTTCCCTTAGTCGGATTCTGGATTTCAAACCAGCAGCATAACTTTACAATATTTTCCAAAATAATCAGCTCATCAAACAGCAGCAATATATAAGTTTCAATTGGAAAATGA
>VDFB02129895.1:0-14695 GCA_007258455.2 Sequoia sempervirens
ACCGTGACAATGAGGGACCAAATGGAAAACGGAAATGGAAGACAGACTTTTGACTGGTCAGAGCTTAGTGTGTGACACTTAAGCCCAGCCCAGCTCCTTTGGAGTTTAGTTAAAACTCACAAAGGAACCGAAATGAAGACTCTGAATGCATTGTTTGGAGAATATGATGACTCATCGCTACTGCTAGAAGGAGATATCAGGGCAGACATTTTGTATTGCTGTGGATCAGTTGAACATTCTCTGAAAGTAAATGTATTTAATTACCTCTTTTTTCATGAAGTATGAATATGAATACTCTTTGAGTCGATTTATTTAGTTGTTTTTAAATGGAGTGTTGGGATTAATTGAATTAGTTGTTTGTAATTGGTGTGTTGGGATTAATTGAATTATGTATTTAAATTCATGAGGAAATTGTATTAGATGAGTATCACATGAAAATTCTTAAAATCTGGAGTAATAGTATTTGAAGCCTAAAATCTGAATACACTCTCCAGGCAGTAGAATGAAATTGTTATCTACAATAACGAAAGAGTTTAAGTGACACTTATAAGGGAAAGGATAAATTAAAAGCAGATATGAAATATGAAAGCTGGCAATGTTTAATAAAATAATTTCTTATTTAAAGCTTGATCATAAATTTACAACTCATTATAACGCTACTAGGTAGAGGATCACTCCGTAAGTAAAGCCTTTTTAATTGACATAATCTGCATCATATCTAATTAGTCACTAACAAACTAGTACAAATACGTAGTCTTATTTATTATGGCATATGCATAGGATGGCCATCGACAATGGGTGCAAATAATTTGCTCTATAGCCCCTGCCTAGAATGAGGCCTTAATGTCTCCATAGTCCTCAAGGCTTAGAATATCCTCCATCTGCATTATAATACTACACAGAAAAGTGTCCCTGCCTTGCAATTAACAAACAAAAGGATTCAAAAATGGTGGAATCAAACAACTTTATACTATTAAATTCCATGTTCTAAACAACTCCAACTCTCTATTCTTTATGCAGACTATTTTCCAACAATTACCTACCTATTCGTAATGATAAAAACTTTTCATTTTATTTAAATATAACAAACCTATCTAAAATTTCAATATAATTAACGTGGACCAACCAAAACCCAAATTGTGTTATCTGTCAAATCCAATTGTGACAGCGACTACAAAAAAATTGCACGCAATAATGACGAATCACACAGATATAAGAAGATGAAATAATAAACAAAAACTATTTGGGGTCCTAAATCTGTTGATTAATTGAATAATAATACCATGTACACTGTAGATGTCTAAAAATATTTATCATTTACCCATGCGAATATTTGGAGGATATGATTTGGGAAAATTGTAATGATGAAGCAACGTAGACACTCTGAAAAGAAGGAAATGATAACCATTTTGGTTGATTGACAAAAATAATAGATGGTTTACTGTTTAGTGCCCATATTAAAATTTTGACAGGCTCCATTTTTTCTCCGATTCAAGGGAATCCATGGCGTATGTGAAGGGTTCTCGTACGATAGATTTTATGTGTTCTTCAATCTCGTTTAAAAATATTGAATTTTTTTCCTACTACACGCATAAAATCACATTTTTTGTACAAAAACAACATTGTTATAATGCCGACGGTGGACCACCTTACATACTTGATGGAAGAGACATCTCCATTGACTAGTCAAGATACAATGATAATGGTAGGAAAGACAAATGATAGGGAAAGTTACTCTTGACATTACTTACTATCAATTGGCGTCAGATGACAAAGACTGGGTTTTGTACACAGTTCTTGTACTTTTTGCAGGTTCTATGATTTGTTAAACAGGGAGGATCAAAAAAGTATTTGCTTTATTTTTAATAGAATTTGGTTTACAAATAACAAACCAAGGACTGCTGGCTCTTTCTGGCAGTCTACTGATATGACTGTTCCATAACTAACAACTCAAGAAAACTTTAAAAGGTGGGCATAATCGTTGAATGGAGGTTGGGATTATTGGTGAAGAATATGAATAATTTTTTTTTAGAAATGTAGCTACAAAGATTTAAAGATTAAATATAGCAATGACCTTTACATCTAGTAGGTGGAATTTTGTAGGACGCATTCATTGGGGAAGAATTTTGAGGATTATATTTAAATATCATCCATTTTAATGGTCAAACAATCAATACAATTTTACATTTCGTTCATACCAAAAAGTGGTAAATATTTGTCCTATATTTATTGGTCAAAATTGACATTTGACAGTTGAAGTGGATGATGTCAAACGTTTTGTATTGCCGTGGATCAGTTGAACATTATCTGAAAGTAAATGTATTTAATTAGCCCTCTGCTCATGAAGTATGAATATGAATACTTTCTGAGTCGATTTATTTAGTTTTTTGTAATTGGTGTGTTGGGATTAACTAAATAATGTACTAAAATTCATGAGGAAATTGTATTAGATGAGCATCACATGAAAATTCCTAAAATATGGAGTAATAGTATTTGAAGCCTAAAATATGAATACACTCTCCAAGTAGCAGAATGAAATTCTTATCTACAATAATGAAAGAGTTGAAGTGCCATTTATAAGGGAAAGGATAAATTAAAAGAAGATATGAAATATGAAAGATAACAATGTCTAATAAAATAATTTCTTATTTAAAGTTTAATCATAAATTTACAACTCATCATAGCGCTACTAGGTAGAGGAACACTCCGTAAGTAAAGCCTTTTTAACTGACATAATCTGCATCATATCTAATCAATCACTATCAAACTAGTACAAATACAAAGTCTTATTTATTATGGCATATGCATGGGATGGCCATCGGTAACGGGTGTAAATAATTTTCTCTATAGCTGCTGCACAGAATGAGGCCTTCATGTCTCCATAGTCCTCAAGATTTAGAATATCCTCCATCTGTATTATAATACTACACACAAAAGTGTCCTTGCCTTGCAATTAACAAGCAAAAGGATTCTAAAATGGTGGAATCAAACAACTTTATACTCTTCAATTCCATGTTCTAAACAACTCCAGCTCTCTATTCTTTATGCAGACTGTTTGCCAATAATTACCTACCTATTCGTAATGATAACAACTTTTCATTTTATATAAATATAACAAACCTATCTAAAATTTTAATATAATTAATGTGGACCAACCAAAACCCAAATTGTGTTATCTGTCATATCCAATTGTGACAATGACTACAGAAAAATTGCACGCGATAATGACGAATCACACAGATATAAGAAGATGAAATAATAAACAAAAACTATTTGGGGTCCTAAATTTGTTGATTAATTGAATAATAATACCATGTGCACTGTAGATGTCTGAAAAGATTTATCATTTACCCATGCGAATATTTGGAGGATATGATTTGGGAAAATTGTAATGATGAAGCAATGCAAACACTTTGAAAAGAAGGAAATGATAACCATTTTGATTGATCGACATAAAGAATAGATGGTTTACTATTTATTACGTATATTAAAATTTTGACAGGCTCCATTTTTTCTCCAATTCAAGGGAATCCATGAGCATATGTCGAGGGTCCTCGTATGATAGATTTTATGTGTTCTTCAATCTCGTTTAAAAAAAATGAATCTTTTTCCTACTACATGCATAAAATCACATTTTTCGTACAGAAACAACATTGTTATAATGCCGATGGTGGACCACCTTACATACTTGATGGAAGAGACATCTCCATTGATTGTTCAAGATAAAATGATAATGGTAGGAAAGAAAAATGATAGGGCAAGTTTCTCTTGACGTTACTTACAATCAAAGGGCGTTAGATGACAAAGACTGGGTTTTGTACATAGTTCTTGTACTTTTTGCAGGTTCTGTGATTTGTTGAACAAGGAGGATCAAACAAGTCTTTGCTCTATTTTTAATAGACTTTTGTTTACAAATAACAAACCAAGGACTACTGGCTCTTTCTGGCAGTCTGCTGATACGGCTGTTCCATAACTGATGGCTCAAGAAAACTTTAAAAGGTGGGCATAATTGTTGAATGGAGGTTGAGATTATTGGTGAAGAATATGGATATTTTTTTTATAAATGTAGCTACAAAGATTTAAAGATTAAATATAGCAATGACCTTTACATCTAGTAGGTGGAATTTTGTAGGACCCATTCATTAGGGAATAATTTTGAGGATTATATTTAAATATCATCCATTTTAATGGTCAAACAATCAATACAATTTTACATTTCATTAATACCAAAAAGTGGTAAATATTTGTCCTATATTTATTGGTCAAAATTGACATTTGATAGTTGAAGTGGATGATGTCAAATGTTTTGTATTGTTGTGGATCAGTTGAACATTATTTGAAAGTAAATGTATTTAATTAGCCCTCTGCTCATGAAGTATGAATATGAATACTTTTCGAGTCAATTTATTTAGTTGTTTGTAATTGGTGTGTTGGGATTAACTAAATAATGTACTAAAATTCATGAGGAAATTGTATTAGATGAGCATCACATGAAAATTCCTAAAATATGGAGTAATAGTATTTGAAGCCTAAAATCTGAATACACTCTCCAAGTAGCATAATGAAATTGTTATATACAATAATGAAAGAGTTGAAGTGCCACTTATAAGGGAAAGGATAAATTAAAAGTAGATATGAAATATGGAAGATAACAATGTCTAATAAAATAATTTCTTATTTAAAGTTTAATCATAAATTTACAACTCATCATAGCGCTACTAGGTAGAGGAACACTCTGTAAGTAAAGCCTTTTTAACTGACATAATCTGCATCATATCTAATCAATCACTATCAAACTAGTAAGAATACAAAGTCTTATTTATTATGGCATATGCATGGGATGGCCATCAGTAACGGGTGTAAATAATTTGTTCTATAGCCGCTGCCCAGAATGAGGCCTTAATGTATCCATAGTCCTCAAGATTTAGAATATCCTCCATTTGTATTATAATACTACACAGAAAAGTGTCCCTTCCTTGCAATTAACAAGCAAAAGGATTCTAAAATGGTGGAATCAAACAACTTTATACTCTTCAATTCCATGTTCTAAACAACTCCAGCTCTCTATTCTTTATGCAGACTGTTTGCCAATAATTACCTACCTATTTGTCATGATAACAACTTTTCATTTTATATAAATATAACAAACCTATCTAAAATCTTAATATAATTAACGTGGACCAACCAAAACCCAAATTGTGTTATTTGTCAAATCCAATTTTGACAACGACTACAGAAAAATTGCACGCGATAATGACGAATCACACAAATATAAGAAGATGAAATAATAAACAAAAACTATTTGGGGTCCTAAATCTGTTGATTAATTGAATAATAATACCATGTGCACTGTGGATGTCTAAAAAGATTTATCATTTACCCATGCGAATATTTGGAGGATATGATTTGGGAAAATTGTAATGATGAAGCAACACAAACACTCTGAAAAGAAGGAAATGATAACCATTTTGATTGATTGACAAAAAGAATAGGTGGTTTACTATTTAGTATGCATATTAAAATTTTGACAGGCTCCATTTTTTCTCCAATTCAAGGTAATCCATGAGCATATGTGGAGGGTTCTTGTACGATAGATTTTATTTGTTCTTCAATCTCGTTTTAAAAAATTGAATCTTTTTCCTACTACATGCATAAAATCACATTTTTTCGTACAAAAACAACATTGTTATAATGCTGACAGTGGACCACCTTACATACTTGATGGAAGAGACATATCCATTGACTAGTCAAGATAAAATGATAATGGTAGGAAAGAAAAATGGTAGGAAAGTTACTCTTGACGTTACTTACAATCAAATGGCGTCAGATGACAAAGATTGGGTTTTATACATAGTTCTTGTACTTTATGCAGGTTCTATGATTTGTTGAATAGGGAGGATTGAAAAAGTCTTTGCTTTATTTTTAATAGACTTTGGTTTACAAATAACAAATGAAGGACTGCTGGCTCTTTCTGGCAGTCTGCTGATACGACTGTTCCATAACTGACGGCTCAAGAAAACTTTAAAAGGTGGGCATAATCGTTGAATGGAGGTTGGGATTATTGGTGAAGAATATGGATAATTTTTTTTTAGAAATGCACCTACAAAGATTTAAAGATTAAATATAGAAATGAACTTTACATCTAGTAGGTGGAATTTTGTAGGACCCATTCATTGGGGAAGAATTTTGAGGATTATATTTAAATATCATCCATTTTAATGGTCAAACAATTAATACAATTTTACATTTTGTTCATACCAAAAAGTGGTAAATATTTGTCCTATATTTATTGGTTGAAATTGACATTTGATAGTTGAAGTGGATGATGTCAAACATTTTGTATTGTTGTGGATTAGTTGAACATTATCTGAAAGTAAATGTATTTAATTAGCCCTCTGCTCATGAAGTATGAATATGAATACTTTCCGAGCCAATTTATTCGATTGTTTGTAATTGGTGTGTTGGGATTAACTAAATAATGTACTAAAATTCATGAGGAAATTGTATTAGATGAGCATCACATGAAAATTCCTAAAATTTGGAGTAATAGTATTTGAAGCCTAAAATATGAATACACTCTCCAAGCAGCAGAATGAAATTCTTATCTACAATAATGAAAGAGTTGAAGTGCCACTTATAAGGGAAAGGATAAATTAAAAGCAGATACAAAATATGAAAGATAACAATGTTTAATAAAATAATTTCTTATTTAAAGTTTGATCATAAATTTACAACTCATCATAGAGCTACTAGGTAGAGGAACACTCCGTAAGTAAAGCCTTTTAGAGATTACCTATTTGTTCATGAAGTATGAATATGAATACTCTTTGAGTCGATTTATTTTAGTTGTTTTAAATTGGTGTGTTGGAATTAATTGTAGTTGTTTGTAATTGGTGTGTTGGGATTAACTAAATAATGTACTAAAATTCATGAGGAAATTGTATTAGATGAGCATCACATGAAAATTCCTAAAATTTGGAGTAATAGTATTTGAAGCCTAAAATATGAATACACTCTCCAAGCAGCAGAATGAAATTCTTATCTACAATAATGAAAGAGTTTAAGTGCCACTTATAAGGGAAAGGATAAATTAAAAGCAGATACAAAATATGAAAGATAACAATGTTTAATAAAATAATTTCTTATTTAAAGTTTGATCATAAATTTACAACTCATCATAGAGCTACTAGGTAGAGGAACACTCCGTAAGTAAAGCCTTTTTAACTGACATAATCTGTATCATATCTAATTAGTCACTATCAAACTAGTACAAATACATAGTCTTATTTATTATGGCATATGCATGGGATGGCCATCAGTAACAGGTGCAAATAATTTTCTCTATAGCCGAATGAGGCCTTAATGTCTCCATAGTCCTCAAGACTTAGAATATCCTCCATTTGTATTATAATACTACATAGAAAAGTGTCCTTTCCTTGCAATTAACAAACAAAAGGATTCTAAAATGGTGGAATCAAACAAATTTATACTCTTCAATTCCATGTTCTAAACAACTCCAACTCTCTATTCTTTGTGCAAATTGTTTGTCAATAATTACCTACCTATTCTTAATGATAACAACTTCTCATTTTATATAAATATAACAAACCTATCTAAAATTTTAATATAATTAACATGGACCAGCCAAAAACCAATTTGTATTATCTGTCAAATCCAATTGTGACAACGACTACAAAAAAATTGCATGCAATAATGACAAATCACACAGATATAAGAAGATGAAATAATAAACAAAAACTATTTGGGGTCCTGAATCTGCTGATTAATTGAATAATAATACCATGTACACTGTAGATGTCTGAAAAGATTTATCATTTACCCATGTGAATATTTGGAGGATATGATTTGGGAAAATTGTAATGATGAAGTAGCCCAGACACTCTGAAAGGAAGGAAATGATAGCCATTTTGATTGATTGATAGAAATAATAGATGGTTTATTGTTTAGTACCCATATTAAAATTTGGACAGGCTCCATTTCATCTTCAATTCAAGGGAATCCATGAGCATATGTGGAGGGTTGTCGTATGATAGATTTTATGTGTTCTTCAATCTCATTTGAAAAAATTGAATCATTTTCCTATTACACTCATAAAATCACATTTTTCGTACAGAAACAACATTATTGTAATGCCTACGGTGGACCACCTTACATACTTGATGGAAGAGACATCTCCATTGATTGGTCAAGATAAAATGATAATGGAAGGAAAGGCAAATGATAGGGAAAGTTACTTTTGACATTACTTACAATCAAAGGACATCAGATGACAAAGACTGGGTTTTGTACACAGTTCTTATACTTTTTGCCTTATGTGATTTATTGAGCAGGGAGGATCGAAAAAGTCTCTGCTTTTTTTTTTAATAGACTTTGGTTTATAGATAACAAACCAAGGACTACTGACTCTTTCTAGCAGTCTTCTGATATGACTGTTCCATAACTCATGGCTCAAGAAAACTTTAAAAGGTGGGCAAAATCGTTGAATGGAGGTTGGGATTATTGGTGTTCAAAGAATATGGAGAATTTTATTTTTAGAAATGTAGCTATAAAGATTTAAAGATTAAATATAACAATGAACTTTACATCTAGTAGGTGGAATTTGGAGGACCCATTCATTTGGGTAGAATTTTGAGGGTTATATTTAAATATCATCCATTTTAATGGTGAAACAATCAATAGAAATTTTACATTTCATTCATATCAAAAAGTGGTAAATTTAACTGTCCTTATTTTATTGGTCAAAATTGACATTTGACGGTTGAAGTGGATGATGTCAGACATTTTGGATTGTTGTGGATTAGTTGAACATTATCTAAAAGTAAATGTATTTAATTAGCTCTCTATTGATGAAGTATAAATATGAATACTTTCTGAGTCGATTTATTCAGTTGTTTGTAATTGGTGTGTTGGGATTAACTAAATTATGTATTTAAATTCATGAGGAAATTGTATTAGATGAGCATCACATGAAAATTCCTAAAATCTGGAGTAATAGTATTTGAAGCCTAAAATTTGAATACACTCTCTAAGCAATAGAATGAAATTGTTATCTACAATAATGAAAGAGTTTAAGTGGCACTTATAAGGGAAAGGATAAATTAAAAGCAGATATGAAATATGAAAGCTAGCAATGTTTAATAAAATAATTTCTTATTTAAAGTTTGATCATAAATTTACAACTCATCATAACGCTACTGGGTAGAGGAACACTCTGTAAGTAAAGCATTTTTAACTGATATAATTTGCATCATATCTAATCAGTCACTATCAAACTAGTATAAATACAAATTCTTGTTTATTATGGCATATGCATGGGATGGCCGTCTGTAGTGGGTGCAAATAATTTTCTCTATAGCCGTTGCCCAGAATGAGGCCTTAATGTCTCCATAGTCCTCAAGGCATAGAATATCCTCCATCTACATTATAATAAAACACATAAAAGTGTCCCTGCCTTGCAATTAACAAACAAAAGGATTCCAAAATGGTGGAATCAAACAACTTTATACTCTTCAATTCCATGTTCTAAACAACTCCAACTCTCTATTCTTAATGCAGATTGTTTTCGAATAATTACCTACCAATTCATAATGATATCAACTTTTCATTTTATATAAATATAATAAACCTATCTAAAATTTTAATATAATTAATGTGGACTAGCCAAAACCCAATTTATGTTATCTGTCAAATCCAATTTTGACGACGACTACAAAAAACTTGCACGCGATAATGATGAATCACACAGATATAAGAAGATGAAATAATAAACAAAAACTAGTTGGGTTCTTGTAATTGAATAATAATACCATGTGCATTGTAGATGTGTGAAAATATTTATCATTTACCCATATGAACATTTGGAGGATATGATTTGGGAAAATTGTAATGATGAAGCAACCCAGACACTTTGAAAAGAAGAAAATGATAGCCATTTTGATTGATTGACAAAAGGAATAGATGGTTTACTGTTTAGTACCCATATTAAAAATTTTACAGGCTCCATTTTGTCTCCAATTCAAGGGAATCCATGAGCATATGTGGAGGGTCCTTGTATGATAGATTTGATGTGTTCTTCAATCTCATTTGAAAAAATCAAATCTTTTTCTTTCTACACGCATAAAATCACATTTTTCGTACAAAAACATCATTGTTGTAATGTTGGCGG
Source organism: Sequoia sempervirens (assembly GCA_007258455.2). Taxonomy (NCBI): domain Eukaryota; kingdom Viridiplantae; phylum Streptophyta; class Pinopsida; order Cupressales; family Cupressaceae; genus Sequoia; species Sequoia sempervirens. Next base: position 10,187 of record VDFB02129895.1, read on the forward strand.
TGGACCACATTACATACTTGATGGAAGAGACATCTCGATTGACTGGTCAAGATAAAATGGTAATGGCAGGAAAGAAAAATGATAGGGAAAGTTACTGTTGATGTTATTTACAATCAAAGGACGTGAAATGGAAAAGACTGGGTTTTGTACATAATTCTTGTAATTTTCGCCTTCTATGATTTGTTGAACAGGGAGGATCGAAAAAGTATCTTTTTTTTTTTTAATAGACTCTGGTTTACAGATAACAAACCAAGGACTGCTGGCTCTTTCTGGCAATCTGTTGATACAACTGTTCCATAATTGACGTCTCAAGAAAACTTTAAAAGGTGGGCAGAATCGTTGAATAGAGGTTGGGATTATTAGTGAAGAATATGGAGATGTTTTTTTAGAAATGTAGCTACAAAGATTTAAAGAGTAAATATAGCAATGACATTTACATCTAGTAGGTTGAATTTTAAAGGACCCATTCATTTGGGTAGAATTTTGAGGATTATATTTAAATATCATCCATTTTAGTGGTCAAACAATTGATAGAAATTTTACATTTCATTCATATCAAAAAGTGGTAAATTTACTTGTCCTAATTTTATTGGTCAAAATTGACATTTGACAGTTGCAGTGGATGATGTCAGACGTTTTGTATTGTTGTGGATCAATTGAACATTATCTGAAAGTAAATTTATTTAATTAGCTCTCTATTCATGAAGTATGAATATGGATACTTTATGAGTCTATTTATTCAGTTGTTTGTAATTGGTGTTTTGGGATTAACTGAATTATGTATTTAAATTCAAGAGGAAATTGTATTAGATGAGCATCACATGAAAATTCCTAAAATCTGGAGTAATAGTATTTGAAACCTAAAATTTGAATATACTCTCCAAGCAACATAATGAAATTGTTTTTGATTAGAGGATAAACAGGTTTTGAATGGACCCGAAACCATTTAACAACAGGTTTTGAATGGACCCGAAACCATTAGGTTTTGAAGGGACCCAAAACCCAAGTTAAGATGGTCAAGCTTCCCGAAGAATAGAATCAATAACATCCAGCAACGAAACAAAGAAGTAGCCAGCCATCAACCAACAAACAACCCAAGATTTTACATGGATCTTGAACCCCTTGGTTTTGACAGGACCAACAACCCACTACAACAAGGTTTTGGCAGGGACCTTAAACCCAACATATAAGGGTTTTGATAGGATCCCTTAACCTAAAAAATGGGTTTTGCGTGGATCCCATAACCATGAATGAAGGTTCCCACCATAAGACAGCTATGAGCAGAACAACTCAGAACATCAAACAACCCCCAAGATCTACACTCTGCATCTTCCTTGCAACCTTTCCCCATCTCCATATGAGAGGCATTCTTAAACCAACACATCTCTTCTCCCAAGCAACCCCTCTCCACCTCAATAGGAGAGGCATTCACCTCAATAGAATGAGCTAAAGAAGAAGAAGAAAGAAGATGGAAATAATACCACCCCCAACACCAACAAACCCCCTCTCCCCTGCACACCTTCTCCACCTTTATAGAAGAAGCATCCACCTCCATAGGATTAACAAGAGAGAAAACGAACAGCTGACAAAAAAAAACTTAACTACCAGTAATAACCTCACCTCTATAGAAGAATTTAGCAACAAAACAGTGGATGTCCTTGGCCAAAAAAAGTAGGGGCTAAGAAAGAACAACCAATAAACATTCAAACCCCTACACAAACAAAATTGGAGAGAAACCTCCAGCCAAGATTTACTCATAGCCGCCATAGGAAACAAGAAGGCAACAAAAGAACAAGAGGCAACATCACCAAAACCAGGGAAGAGAGGCACCTCCAAGGGAAACAAAAGGAAACAAGCTTAAGAAAACACTAGTCTAGCGGCAACAACCGCAAGATTTGAATCCAGGCAACACTGTGGCTCTCCAAGCAGCATCAAAATCCTTGCTTCATTTACCCAAGACAAAGCCCTACCCCCAGAAAGAGGAAAGTCTCCCTCTTCCACCTCATTAATGCAAAAAGAGGAAAAACTCTAGATCTGGGAAGCAAAGACAAACCCCTTGCCACTAGCCCAGATTAGAACCTTCCAATATGGCTCCAAAATATCTTCAAGAAATAGGACAAGAGCCATCCCAAATAAACCGCCAAGGCACCAAAAACTATCCTCAACAATCCAGGACCCAAAAAATAGGAACCTAGCAATACAAAACCCCACAAGAGGAGTCAAAGAATCCACTGCTATGCACCCAAAAGAGGGAACACTAGAATCACCACATGTGCAGCAGGGACAAGGGCCTCCAACAGCCGCCAACACCCGATAGTCACAAGATAAGGCAAAAAAAGCTCCAGGTAAGGCCACACCACCAGAGAGAAACAAGGCCCGGGCCAAAAAACTACCCTCGACCAAGCACAGGCAGCAAGAAGAGCTACCAAGGAACACCACACAAGGCCCACCATCGAGCTCCACAATCTCATCTTGGTCCGTAGTCAAGAAAGCAACAATGAACACTCGAGGGCGGAAGCCACAAAGATAACTGCGACTTGAGCAGTAGAGCCAAGCACCCAAAAGAGACCCGACAACAACACGAGAGAAAAGCCAACGACTCCAACAAACCCCAACTCCCTCCATGACCGCATCGGCCCCATCTCCCTCCTCATCGTTGTTGTCCCCATCGCTGCCCCCGCTTTCATCTTTGCTTGATTTCAAAATCAAGTCTCCACTCCCACTTTCTCCCAATGCCTCCATCTTCTCATGAGTCCTAAATTATTTGTCTTATGAAGAAATTTTAATCACTTAGTAGCAGAATGAAATTGTTATCTACAATAACAAAAGAGTTTAAGTGACACTTATAAGGGAAAGGATAATTAAAAGAAGATATGAAATATGAAAGCTAGCAATGTTTAATAAAATAATTTCTTAGGTAAAGCTTGATAATAAATTTACAACTCATCATAACGCTATTAGGTAGAGGAACACTCCATAAGTAAAGCCTTTTTAACTGACATAATCTGCATCATATATAATCAGTCACTATCAAACTAGTACAAATACAAAGTCTTATTTATTATGGCATATGCATGGGATGTCCATCGGTAGTGGGTGCAAATAATTTTCTGTATAACCACTGCCCAGAATGAGGCCTTAATATCTCCATAATCCTCAAGGCTTAGAATATCCTCCATCTGCATTATAATACTACACAAAAAAGCGTCCCTGCCTTGCAATTAACAGACAAAAGGATTCTAAAATGTTGGAATCAAACAACTTTATACTCTTCAATCCCATGTTCTAAACAACTCCAACTCTCTATTCTTTATGCAGACTGTTTTCCAACAATTACCTACCTATTCATAAGATAACAACTTTTTATCTTATATAAATATAGCAAACCTATCTAAACTTTTAATATAATTAGTGTGAACAAACCAAAACCCAAATTGTGTTATCTGTCAAATCCAATTGTGATGGTAACTATAGAAAAATTGCACGTGATAATGATGAATCACATAGATATAAGAAGATGAAATAATAAACACAAACTATTTGGGGTCCTGAATCTACTGATTAATTGAATAATAATACCATGTGCACTGTAGATGTCTGAAAAGATTTATCATTTACCCATGCGAATATTTGGAGGATATGATTTTGGAAAATTGTAATGATGAAGCAATGCAGACACTCTGAAAAGAAGGAAATGATAGCCATTTTGATTGATTGACATAAAGAATAGATGGTTTACTCTTTAGTACCCATATTAAAATTTTGACAGGCTCCATTTTGTCTCCAATTCAAGGGAATCCATGAGCATATGTGGAGGGTCCTCGTATGATAGATTTTATGTGTTCTTCAATCTCATTTGAAAAAATTAAATCTTTTTCCTACTACACGCACAAAATCACATTTTTGTAACAGAAACAACATTGTGTAATGTCGGTGGTGGACCAGCTTACATACTTGATGGAATAGACATCTCCATTGACTGGTCAAGATAAAATGATAATGGAAGGAAAGATAAATGACAAGGCAAGTTACTATTGACGTTACTTACAATCAAAGGACATCAGATGAAAAAGACTGGGTTTTTTACATAGTTCTTGTACTTTTCGCCTTATGTGATTTGTTGAACAGAGAGGATCGAAAAATTCTCTGCCATATTTTTAATAGAATTTAGTTTACAGATAACAAACCAAGGACTACTGGCTCTTTTTGTTTGTCTACTAATATGGTTGTTCCATAACTGACAGCTCAAGAAAACTTTGAAAGGTGGGAAGAAATGTTGAATGGAGGTTGGGATTATTGGTGAAGAATATGGAGAATTTTTTTTTAGAAATGTAGCTTCAAATATTTAAAGATTAAATATAGCAGTGACCTTTACATCTAGTAGGTGGAATTTTGTAGGACCCATTCATTTTGGTAGAATTTCAAGGATTATATTTAAATATTATCCATTTTAATGGTTAAACAATCAATAGCAATTTTACATTTCATTCATATCAAAAAGTGGTAAAT
>VDFB02129896.1:0-19539 GCA_007258455.2 Sequoia sempervirens
TCCATGTTTCCGCGCTAAATATTTGCCCGTTTCGTCGAGCTGACGACGAACTTCTGGTGCAGTTCGTCGGTGGATAAACAAAGTTTTCGTCGATATTCCGACAAAATCCCGACGTATGTCGCGATCCTGCCGACCGACGATTCTTCGCCGTTATTTCGACGTTTACTTTTTCGTCGTCCTTGCGACGAAAAAACAGCGACGGAAAATTTTTGGCCATTGCGTCGCTCTTCCGACAGAGATTTGTCGAACGACCGACGAACGACCGTCGGAAAATGGTGTCAAATCCTGTAGTGTTAAGTCCATCTAAGATTAGGAGATCTAAAATGCAATGAAACCCTATTCTAATGTGCTAGAATAAGATGGATGAATGGAACATATAAATGATTACTCACTTTGGGAGATCTCAAGTCACCCTAATAAGTCATAATAATGCATGTAACTTAAATTAGGTAGAAAGTAGAGTGATAATGGAGGATGGAATCACTTAGGAAACAAGTCATTAGACTTGGTTCAATGGCTACACATACATTTTCATATTAAGTTGGTTTTTTAGCCTTCTTAAACATTACACATTGATCACTCATGAATAGTTCTTAATGTTTCAATAAAATCCTCCAACTTCATCCTCACACTTCTAATATTTATTTTCAACTCACTTTGACTTATCATTTATGTACAATAATAAAAAAAATGGTGCATTTGAGTTTAGATATATGTAAAACCCAAACTTGGTCTATTCTTATATTTACTTATTTCCAAGGATGAATCTTAACTTTAATTTACCCCTTTCTTCCCTTGGTTAGGAAATATATGTAAAAGTGATATAGATCACCTATAAATTCATAAAAATGATCCATTAGATTCTAAAAATTAAATTCAAATCTAGAGCCAACTTTGCCTCTCTTTTTGACTAGTGTGTGTTAACTCAAGGTGTGGAAGAATTTATTTTACGACTCGTGTTGTATTTAAAGAGGTAGTTATATTTCATTATACATATCACTAGATCCAATTATTACATGTTGTGCCACATTCTTTAAACTATTTATTGTTATTTTATCATACTATCAAGGAGCATCCTTTAGCTAACTTACATTGCACAAAAGTCTAGGCCATCTTGCATTTTTTTAGAATACTCTCCTTATTATTTTAATTAAATTAATATCCTTACATGGTTTAAAAAAAGGAATTCAATTATCCCTATCAATTATAGATTGAGAAAGATCAAAATCTTATTTTTAGGAACACCCAGATTGAGGAATCACTTGATGAGCTAAAATCTATATTTCTAATGTTTTGAAAGATTAGATGTTGAGTCTAAGCTCAAATCTAAGAGATTATATTTCTAATCATAATATTTATCTATGATTACAGAAGTGGTTACATTTACTAATTTTGAATTTTTTTTTATTATCACTAACATCTATATTCAATTAATGGCTTATATTTTATCATCTATTATAGTATTTCTAATTGAAAGTATTTATTATTTTTATTTATTTTTTAAAATTCAAAATTGAATTTATCATATTAATTTATTATTTTTAATTTCTCATATTATTTTTTTTTCATTTTTTAATTTATTTATTTTAAAAAATCACATATTTATATAAGATTGATATTACTTATTAATCATATTTACTTTAAATCATATAATATTTTAAAATAATTTTCCTTTTTTACATTGATACATTTTAATCAAACATTTTTTTTGGGTTGCATATATTAATAAAACATAAGAAATTTAGCAAAATGACTTAACCCAACAATAATTATTTATGTTACCTAATATAAACTTATAGATAATTAATTATTTGAAATATTAAGACTAAAAAATAATATAGGATTTCATATTAAAGAACACTTTGTTAATCTTACAAGTAAATTTGAGACCACACAATAGTAAACAAAGCAACTCAGAAAATGGTTGAAATCACACAAAAATCTACAAGAATTGTCTTAAGTTTCTCATTTAAACTCTCCCAAAATTACATAATAACTAAAGAAATCTGAAATAAATAAAAAATAAAAAAATTAATAGGCAAGGTCATGAGGTCCACTCTCTCGTCCCCACAAATGGATGAGAGTGTCATAGTGTTTAAAATAATATAAATAAATAAGATAATTATGTTGTCTTATAGTGTTTCATGTGTTGTGTTATAGTGTTTCATACTTAACATTTTTTTCCTAGCTCAAATTTGTATATATATTTATGCATTTTCATATACATATGAATATATAGATGTGTATATTACTATAAATAAATAAATCAAATAATTATTTTTAAAAATCACATATTTATCTAAGATTGATATTACTTATTGATTATATTTACTTTAAATCATATCAAATTTTAAAAATATTTTCCTTTTTTACATTGATACATTTTAATCCAACATTTTTTTTGGGCTGCATATATTAATAAAAGATAAGAAATTTAGCAAAATTACTTAACCCAACAATAATTATTTATGTTACCTAATATAAACTTATAGATAATTAATTATTTGAAATATTATGATTAAAAATAATATAGGATTTCATATTATAGAACACTTTGTTAATCTTACAAGTAAATTTGAGACCACACAACATAATTAAAAAATAAAATAAAAAATACAATATTTTGAAACTAAAATATATAATATAATACAACATTAATAGTTAAAATAAAATTAGTTTAATTAATTAGGAGTAATATAATACAATATAAAATAAAGTAATTTAAAATATTTTCAATAATTGATTCAATCAACTTAATATTCATCAAGTGTCATTATTAAACATTAGACTATAATTAAAATAATTTTTTAATTAGTCTAATATAAGAAGAAAGATTTTGTAGTTGTTGTAAGGGAAATTTTAAATCCTCAATCACAAACTCACAATAATAAACAAAGCAACTCATAAAATTCTTGAAATGACACGAAAATCTACAAGAATTGTCTTAAGTTTCTCATTTAAACTCTCCCAAAATTACATAATAACTAAAGAACTCTGAAATAAAAAAAAAATTAAAAAAATTAAAAAAATCATCCATGTGGCCTAATGAATTCCATTTCAAAACTAATATAAAAGTGAACTATAAAAAAGTAATATATCACAAAAATGGTCTCCTTCAATCAATCTTCTTTCATAAGATTCTAGCTCTCTTGCAATAAACTTTTGATTCACAAAACCATTTGCAGTGGAATAAACCACCACCTCCATTTTTTGTAACTCCCATCTACTACATGTAGAATGGAAAAATAATGATAAATGTCTTAAAATAAAATGGTTGTGTGCAAGATCATTATGAGAAAATAGGCCATGTGGCAATAAAATTTAGAAAAATTAGAGTTAGGCAACTTGACGTAAAAATTTGAATAACGTAAAAATTTGAAAAAGTTATCTATATTATTTCAAAAATATGTAAGAATAGAATCTTTAAAAATTTGAAAAAATAAGTAGGTGTCAGTCTAACCACCCTAACCACAATAAAATGATAAAAAAAAGTTATAAGATTTTAAATATTAGTAAGGACTCATGTCCCAATGTGGTGCATCTTTTTTTGTAAAATTTTTCCACGTAAATAATTAATTATGACCACCTTAACTTGGTCAAAACTTCATGAAATTCATTTTTTTTTTAATCCTATAGTATGCGAAGCATAGAATGTGATACATGCTTCAGATTCAAAAAATATGATACCGTTTGAAAGCTATAGATGTTTTTCAATCAATCAGGACTTTAGTCATAATTCAAATAGAAAATGAATAATAATCATTTATGAAATTCAAAGTAAATCGTACTTTATAATGGTGTAAAGCTGAGAATCTCCTTAAAAACCCTTTTCATTTCATCAATTTTGCATTAGAAAAAAGTCATCAGCCACATATCCTACACATATCCATCATATCGCCACTTTTTGGCCCATCATGATCCTACACATACCAAAATATTAAATTCTAGAAAAGTATCTTCAAATGGACACTTCCTAGAAATTTCCAAGATTACATGACAACTTGGATTCCCACTCCTCACAAATAAGGACCCAATTTAGCAAAAGACAATCAACTCAATATAGGTGCCTAGATTCTCCATTACTACAATTAATGAGCATTTAATGAGTTGTCACACATTGTAACTCCCCCAAAAATAAATGCCAATACTGGGATTCAAAATTTCAAGTTTCAAATTACCTTCTAAACTATCTCCCACATCAAAATTAATAATATTAAAATTAAGACCAATAATTTAATACAATATTTTGACCTATTATTGCAATCTATTTCTCCAAATACACAAGCACCAATCCTTAGGAAACAATAAAAATTAAAATAGTTTCTTTTTAGTTGATGTTGATTGATAGCACCCCTAGATGCTCCTACATCAAACATGTCAAGTAGGATGTTTGTGAGAATAGGTTCACAAAATGGACTTGAGTAGTAGAACTACCCTTTCAAGTTACAAGCAACTTGCAACATACTCTAATGTCGAGATGTTACCCTAGAAAATTTTATTTCTTCTTCTTTCTAACACTTTTTCAGAATTCTCGCCATCTCCCTCGCACAAATCTACATCCTCTTCTTCCTTCCTCTTATGGACTCATATCCAACATTAAATGTCCTCTACTACCAATGGTTCTCTCCTCTCCTCTTCTAATAATTCAATTGTCTTCTCTCCTCTTTTGTGGGATCAATCCCACCATAAACCAACCACCTCCACCAAATTACAATCTCTTCTTCCACCTTTGTGGGAATTAACCCACTACAATCCATTCTTCTCATCTTAGAAAATTTTGAACAATTTTCATTCACTACACTCATGCGTGTAGTGACAAAAAAATCATGGAAATTAAATATTTCTATTACTACATTTTCAACACTTATGCTCTCCTCTTTAATCTTTCTTCTTGCTATATCAACATGATGGATTTCCCTAGGCTACACCTCAACCATAAACATCTCCACACTTTCCTCTTCCACATTTTCAAATTCAATTTTATGCAATGACAAAAAAATCTGCAAGAGTTACTGAGTGTGTAGATTTTATGCAATGGCAGTCAATCTTTTGTATGGACTAGTTAATGACCTATTATTGTAATTCAATCTTTTGTATGGACTATTAAATATATACGAGTAAAAAAAAAAATCATAGACATGCATGATGTAGAGATGTCTTGATAAATATAATAAATATTTATTATACTTCTTTTTGGCTTGTAGTGGCTTTTGTGATGGATCTAATGTACCATATGCACCAAAATTTCATACTTAATAATTTTTTCCTAACTCAAATTACTATATATATTTATGCATGTTCATATATATATGAACATATAGATGTGTATATTAGTATACATAAATAAATAAGATAATTATATACTATTTAAAACAATGTAAAATTGTTATAAGTTATTCAATTGTCAACCTATTTAATATTTCATTAAAGAAACATGGAGCTTTTCTATATAAATTAGAGTTGATTAAAATATTATAGTTTTACTTAAATGATGAGTATTAGCTTATTTTTAATATCTATTATAACACATAAAAAAATAAAACAATTTTTTTTTAGATTCGAAAATTATTTTTTTTGGTAAATAAAAATAACAAATAAAAAAACATAATGTCATATGAAAGTGATGTCTAGTATTTTTTTGGTCACTCTTTCTCTCTTTATTTATATATATATATATGATAATTATTTTCTATTTCCAAAATAAAATTACTATTAATTATTTAATCATTTAATCAGCTAATTATTAGTATTTCATTAGAGTAACAATCAGATTTTTTATATAAAATAAATTGAATTAAAATAATATTTTGCATTAAATAATCAATACTGATTTACTTTTTAAGTATTTTTAGAAGAAACAAAAATATTAAATATTTAGTTCTTGAGGTTGTATTAATAATTTTAATTTTATGTGTAATGTTTGACATATAATAAAAATTAATTTTAACACATTCTAAATTAGTTTTTACACAAATATAAAAAACATAGATTAAGAATTATTATAACTTTAAAGTTATTATTAAATTTGTTTAGAAATAAATTCTAAATGGTTGTCTTTTTCAAACTCATCAAACATTTTAGAGAATGAACTCATATTAAAAGATTAAATCTAACATTTGTCACCAAATATAAAATTAGATTAACGAAGTTACAAAGAACGAAATTAAGAAGAAATATATGATCTAAATAAGATAAACAAACATTGATAGATATCAAATAGTCAAACAATTTTGAATTTATGGATGAAATTGAATAGTCCATAAAAAAATTAATTCCTAAGTGTAGAAAAACCTTTGTAATATAAAAAATAAAATAAAACATATGTTCTTAAACCAATTTAAAATAATAAATACCTAATTTTCATACATTAATTCTAAATCAATACATCCAACTATAATTACAAAAGTAATATTTTAAAATATCCTCTAACAAAAAAATTTAAATAAATTAAATCTTAAAATTCCATTGATCCAAACATCACAACTACTATAATGAAATATAACACTACTACATCTTAAAACTGTCATTGATCGAAACATGTCACCATAACTATAATAAGTTCAGCGAAATGAGAAATATACAATATGCATATAAATTTCCATTATACTCACACCAAAGTAAAATCTTCTCTATAAATTTTAACATGTGAGATGCATACAGAAGCTAGATTTCGAGATTAAAAAGAAGGGAGATCTAACATATTCCTTCAACCCAGCAATAGCCATTACCATCCGCACAAGATCCAATGTTGCAGCACTGGCTGGGGAAAGGATACCAAATATTGTTATGAGCATCATTATTATTATTATGAGCATCATTATTAGCATTAGTGATACCAAATGTTTCTTTCCCATTTTCTTTGGTGAGTAGCTTCAATGCAAAGCATGGCTTAAATAAGCTGCACTTTGGCCATTCGTTGTCGTTATACCGGTGGCTTCTTTCCTCAAAACGGTGCCCATTTTGAATTCTTTTCCTCGGCCGGCCAAAAGCAAAGCTTTGGAATTGCGGCAGGCAGATGTTTACAATGAAGTTGACTATAAACAAAACGAACTGCAAATGCTGAAATATTATAAAGAATGAATGATAAATACGAATATGGTTCCATTGATTAGAATATTCTATTATAGGCAAGGTCATGAGGTCCACTCTCTCGTCCCCACAAATGGATGAGAGCGTCATAGTGTTTACAATAAAATTAATAAATAAGATAATGATGTTGTGTTATAGTGTTTCATACTTAGCATTTTAATATATAGATGTGTATATTAGTATAAATAAATAAATAAGATAATTATTTACTATTTAAAAAAATTAAATTTTTTATAAATTTTTCAATTGTCGAATAATTTAATATTTCATTAAAGAAACATGGAGCTTTTCTATACAAATTAGAGTTAGTTAAAATATTATCTTGTTATTTAAATGATTAGTATTAGTTTATTTTTAGTATCCATTATAACACATAAAACACAAAACAGTTTCTTTTAGATTCTAAATTATTTTTTAGGTAAATAAAAATAATAAATAAAAAAATAATAATGTCATATGTCAGTGATGTTTAGTAATTTTTTTTGGTCACTCTTTCTTTTATATATACGTATATATAAAAGAATCAAATAAGATAATTATTTTCTATTTCAAAAATAAAATTACCGTTAGTTATTTAATCCGTGAATTATTATTAGTATTTCATTAGAGTAACCATTAGTATTTCAACAAATTTTTATCTTGGGGTGTGTGGAAGGAATGAAATAATAGAATCTTCAGGGATAAGGAAACCCTGGAGAACATTGTGTATGAGAAAACTTTTAGATTAATTGTGGAAAAATTCAGTATCATCCCTCATTAAGAGAATAAGATGGAGATAGTGGTCTATTCTTCCTATGAGCCAAACATGGATAAGGATTGGAACATTAAAAGTGACGTGTCAAAGGCCTCAAAACCAGCTAAAGAGGACCTAGAAGGAGTGTGTTGGAGTCTTCCTCCTAGAGGCTAGGTTAAAGCTAATTTTGACGAGGCAGCAAAGGGTAACCTAGGATTGGCTGGAAGTGGGGGAGTGATAAGGGATTATAATGGTAAATTTGTTGTTGTAGCAGCCATCTCCTTTGGTACTCAGTCAAACCATGTGGCTGAAGCCGTTGGGGCTTTTTAGGTTCTTGACCTAGCTACTAGAATGAATGTTAAAAATATTTGGTTAGAGGGCACTCTAAAAGAATTATTGATTGCATCATTGGCAAATCCCCTCCCTCATGGTCCATTAAATGTTGCATAGAAGATGCTAATGCTCTTTTATCTAAATTTGATAAAGTTAAAGTAACTAATGCCTTTAGGGAAGCAAATAGTCTTGCAGACTTTTTTGCTAATGAGGGGGCTAAACAAAAAGGGTATAATACATGGCAAAATATCAATGAGTTGGGAGCCGGTGTAAGGGATTTAATTGATTATGATATCATTCATGGGAACGTTGTCACTTTTTTCGATGAAGGAGAATAAGGCCAAGTACAGAGTCATCATCTGATTTGATGGGGTCACCATTATTAACTCTATTGGTTGTAAGAGTTGCAATGCTTTTGTGGGTGCTTTGGTTCGGATGTTGCATTTTGATTGATGGTATTAGCTTAGCTAGCAATGCAAGTAAGGTGAATGTGACAATGGGGGGAAGTAGAGAAAGAGTGGAGCCAACTAGTTGTGAAATGCACAAAAAAAATCCGAAGGTGTGGAGGTGTATTGAGCATGGTGGGCTTCTCCCATTCATTGAAAAGCTTCATGGCCCTGACCTAGAAGCTACTAAGTATTTTGATAAACATTGGAGGAATGGATAAATTATTATCTTTGGTAGGAAGGTTAGAGTGGATGAGAATCTCATTGGGGAAGTCATTAGTCTTTTGACTGAAGGGGTGAAGTTCTTCCATGATAGAAAATTTTCTGACTAGGTTGTTGTTAGGTTTCCCAAAAAAGATAAGGAAAAGAGAGAGCTAATCAAAATTTCCAGTAGCTACTTTGAGGTAGAGACTATTAAGGCGATATGGAGGAAGGTGCTCAGAATTATAATAGAATACATCACATTGGATGATAGATTTACTAGAGTCTATGGATACCATTTTTCCCTTCTCAATCATTTTCCTCATAAGGTAAGGGTTTCCTTCCCTCACTATCTGTACTGCTCCTCGACTAATAGCATGGAAGATCATATTAAGAATCCTAGGAAGTATCTGATCTTGCATATCAGCCTCATTCGGCTAATTTATGAGCATTTTAAAAACATGTCGACTTTGTTGAACCCTATCATTGCTTCAGCCTTTGAAGATTATGATACTGACTATAGTATGTCTGAGGAAAAAGATTTCTCAAAAACTGAATGGAAAGAGGAAGTCCCTCAGAAGTCCCTCCCTCCTCGAATAAATCAGGTAAGAAAACCCTTCTGAGAAAGCCCTTGACCGAAAATTCTATGAAAACCCTTGTTGGCTTTCCTCAGAAAGAGAAAATATAGAAGGAACCCCTGTTAATAAATTGCTCTCTTATTCTAAGGACTCCTTGGGGCATAAAATTGACACCCCTAAAGCTAGTGAGGATTCTTTTACCTCTTACCCCATCAGTGATAGAGATAACAAACCCAAATTCCCGAGCAGTCTTAGCCTTGAAGACCACTACTTTAAGGTTGACTGGGAGTTTATTGATGATATTTTAGCTATTGCTAGAAATGGGGTTGTTGATTACTTTAGGATTATAAAGTGGTTCTTTCATGAGATAAAGGACCTCGGCTAAATAAACAAAGATCTCACTAGTAAGTTGGAAGAAATGAAAGCTAAAGAAGCTACCCAGAATACTGTTGAGGTTGTGTGTACGAAGGAAAACATGAGGTTGATGGCCATGAACCTCCAACAAAATATTGAGCTTATAAAAAAGATGAAGAAGGATAACAACGTTAAGGTTAAGGTCCTAGAGGGTGAAATTAACAAAATCAGGGACACTATGAAAACTATCATGGAGAATAACCACATAATTGCTAAACAAAATGTCACTATCATTAGCACTATGGCTAAGAAAAAGGTAAATTTCCAATAGGGACCTTTGGTTGTGGATTTGGACACTGATAGGGAGAAAAGCAAGATTAAGGATGCTGACATATAGAAGAGGATGAGAGCTCACCTGAAGAGAAAGGCTGATTCTACACCCCAGGAAATTTAGGCTCTAGAAAAGGACACCCAGGATATTTGCAACCTTGAAGTTGAGGTTGTTGATACTTTAGAGTCCTTAATTTAGTTATGGGTCTTTTTTCATGTTGGTTTTTTTGGTGGCCTGTGCTAGCTTTGGGTTGATGGCTGCGGTCTATCTTGGATTTTACTATTTTGTAGCTTTCCTATTTTTTTGGGTTTTGTAATACTTTATCTTTCTTAAGCTTGTAAACTTTGTGGTTTCGGGTCCCTGTAAAACCCATTTTTTCCTTTATATAAAACAATCATATTTTATATATAAAATAAATTCAATTGAAATAATATTTTGTATTAAATAGTGAACACTAATTTATTTTTGAAGTATTTTTAGAAGAAATAAAAATATTAATATTTTAGTAGTCGAGGTTGTATTAATTATTTTAATTTTATGTGTAATATTTAAAATATAATAAAAATTATTTTTAATACATTCTAAATTAGTTTTACGCAAACATAAGAACATAGATTAAGAGTTATTATAACTTTAAAGTTAGTAATTTAAAGTTATTACAAACTTTGTTTCGAAATAAATTCAAACTATTATATTTTAGAAAATAAACTCATATAAAAAAGATTAAATCTAACATTTGTCACTAATTATATAAAATTAGATTAACTAAGTTATAAAGAATGAAAGTAAGAACAAAACCAAGAGCTGCAGAGCAGCAAAGTTCTTGACAATAATCTTGAATTTTGTTAATTTTTTGGTTTATTTTAAGACACTATTGTAATATTTGCATTGAATGCTGAAGATTCAAGAACTTTGTGATTCTACATATAATGTTAGGTTTCTAACTAGTAAATTTTATCAATGTAATGTCATAATGTACAATGGAAATTGCAAAGTAGGTAAACAATTAAGGAAAAAACAAATAATAAATACATAAAATGCAAGTCTTCATTGGTATAATCTATCAAAATATCCTCTATTTCTACCAATACATTGGAATTTAATGTTTGTTATATAATCTTATGATTCAATTCCCCGAGCCCAATCACTTGCTTTGGAAATGAAAGAGTGTTCCCAAAAAATGTTATTTTTCCTCCTCTTGTTGAATTTAATGACCTATCATGTCTTCATTTTAGTGTTGAGAGAAAATTTTTGGAGGGTTATGTTATATGAGTGAATGATGTCGAGGTGTTGGGTGTAGCCCAACTATAGCTCTTGATTTTCGTTGTTGAAAGACTATTTAGGGTTGAAAATTTTCTCAAGTATAAGACTTACAAACTATCTTGCACACACTGGTGGAGACAATTCTTTGATTCACTAACTATGGTACGAATATCCTCTCTTCATTAAGAGAAATATTGGCATAAATGTTAATTGGATATATCTATATTGTTATTAAGATTTAGTTGTAATTTTTCCTAGTTAAAACTTAATTTGCAGGAAAAATCTAATTAAAGCCTTTGTAGGTATTGTAAAGATTTCATGGAATTTTGTATGGTGGTGTGTTCCATTATGAACAGATGTTTATAGATGCTTGAAATTTGTAACTAATACTCTGTAAATACATATGCTTTAAAATAATGTATTCATAAATTGACACAATATTTTGTAAAGATAGTAAAAGAATAGCAGTACATTTTAAGTATGCAATGGAACAAATTTACAAGGAAGGAAAAGTTTTCCATAATAACTGCTAGAATGGGCCAGCAACAAGGAATTCGGTAGTAAGACACAAAGCCTGATGAAATAAATGTAATTAAAAAATATTTATTTTGATATTACAACAACAAATATTTCATGTCAATCATGTCATTCTAGCAAGCTAAACAACAAGGTAGACTAGGAGAACCCAACAAAGCTTTGAGGGATGCACAATTGGTCATATATTTACTTCTTAAAATATTTTTCCATTCTCCAACATATGAGAAGGATATCCATATTTGTTTGGAAAGAAGAGTCTTATTAATCATTCTAATTTTTTGAAGACCTAATCCCCCCAAGTTTTTCAGTCTGCAAACCAAATCCCATCCTATAAGAGGCATCCTCTTTCTCTCCTCCACACTAAAACAAAGGAATCTTTTGTGGATCTTTTCAATGGCCTCCACATATTTAGCAAATTTTTTGAAAAGGTTTAAAGCATAAGCTGGGAGATTCTGAAGAGAAGCTTTGAGGAGATGAATTTTTCTAGCTTGGCTCAAAAGATCTCCTTTCCATCTTGCCAACTTCTTACTGAACTTATCAACCAACAAACACTAAAAGGATTTTGGAGGTTTATGGCATAGCAGTAGTCCAAGATAAGTAGAGCATAAGGATTCCACTCTACAACCAAGAATTCTTGCAATCTTTACCTATCTATGCTCAGGGGTATTAAAGAAAAAAAGGGAGCTCTTATGTCTATTGACCATCTGCCCAGTTGCTTTCTCATACACATCCAAAGTTTTTTTCAAAGTCTTAGCCTCAGTCACTGTAGATCTTCCCATCAACATAGTGTTAGCAACAAACTGTTGGTGAGAAAAAATAAAATTAGTAGATGAAGGACTAAGACCAGCAAGAGACCTTTGTTCAATCAAACTTTTAAGATTCCTTCCTAGGCTCTTAGCCATGATTGTGAACAAAATAGGAGAGATAGGATCACCCTGTCTTAGGCCTCTTGAATTTTGAAAGAATATTGAAGGAGACTCATTCACAATGATAGAGTTGGAGATAGTAGTAACCAACTGATTCACCAACTAAATGACTCTATGGCTAAAACCAAACACCCTAATAATTTTAAATAAAAACTTCCAGTCAACACAGTCACAAGCTTTGGATATATCCAGCTTAAGAAGAAACCCTTCAGTTTTAGATTCCACAAGTGAATGGATATTCTCATGGACAATAACTATAGAATCTAATATTTTCCTTCCAGGAACAAAACCATTATGTTGAGGGGATATTAACGAAGGAAGGATAGTAAGTATCCTTGACATCAAAACCTTATATACGATTTTATAGAAAGAGTTGCAGAGACTAATAGGTCTAAATGCCTCAAACTCCATAGCCCTAGATTTATTGGGAACAAGGACCACAAAAATAGAATTTAATTCCTTAAGAAGACTTCTGGACCCAAAGACTTCCTTAACAACATTGACAACATCCTTTTCAACAATTTCCCAAAACCATTGAAAAAAGAACATAGGAAACCCATCAGGGCCAAGGGCCACATTTCCTTCAAAAGAAAAGAAAATTTCATAATTTCCTCCTTAGATGGAATGGTAGCAAGCTTATCATTATCTTCCACCCCAACAACCTTAGGGATAGCCTCTAACATAAAATATTGGTCATTATGGTTGACTTCCCCATTCGTTGAGAGAAGGTTATTAAAGAAGAGGATAGCTTGTTTTTTGATGTCTTCCTCTAACTCATATCTCATTCCATTAACTTCTATGTGAGAAATTCTATTGGCAGCCTTGTGATTTGAAGTAGATAGATGGAAGCATAAAATGTTATCATTGATGCCAAAAGTGAAAATTGTGCAAGGGAGATTGTTGACATGATGACAGGAGATGAAATGGAGTTGCTCATGCAAGTGAGGATGCTTGCATTAATGGAAAGTTTCAATGAAAAAGACTAGTTTAGTGGTGTGCCTAGATGTTATGGAGATGTAGTGGATTTGGTTCTAGAAGTTATGGTAAAGGATATTGCTAAAAGAAGTGTGTTTCTACAAATGTTACTCAAATGTTGCATTGTTTCCAAGTAAGATTAATGTGAGGTTGCGGAGGGTTCTTCTAGAAGAAAAAGGTGTAAACAGGTAGTAGATTTGGTTTGGGTTTTTCAAAAGCTTTCTAGAAAGGTATTGTGCAAGTCCAGAAAGTGAGGGATGCACCTAGAAATGAATTATATTTGCCTTTAGGTTTTACGGTTTATTAGTTAAAGCCTAATGTGTTTGCAGTCATGATAGATCTAGTTATAGCGATATATTTCTTCATTGAATTGCTATGATAGGTTGTTGGTACTTAAGTGATAAATTAAGTCTATCTTTCCATTTTGGTGACCAACCCCATCACCTAGGTTGGCAGTGTCCTAAAGATGTAAGCAGGGATTTATCGACAAGAGTGAATGGTATTAGTGGGACTCACCTAGGAGTCTCTCTGATAATCTGATGATCATTTCAATGGCATGACACTAGTGTATTGCCAAGAGTCAAGCAAGAGTCTCTTTGATAGCCCGATATTTATATGTCGATATGTCGAATGTTTTTATAACTTATTAACCTCTAACAAGAGGTTCTAAAGTTTAGGTTCTTAGCAATGGAGTGATAAGGAATGTGGAAGCATTATGGGTGTGACTGAATTGTTTTGGTGGGAGTCATTGAGATGTATCCCCGACATGGAAATGTGAGGGCAGTGCTCGAGTGGGACCTAGTCATGATGACATGGTTGATGGTGATGATGAAGATAACATGTGGCATGATGAGATTGGATAAATGGTAATCATATCCTTGTTGTGGATTACAGAACAGTGACATGGCAATGAGGTGGACAACTAATGTCATCAAGGGATTTCATCGACATGATTGATGGTTGTCAGTGAGACTTTTTTAGATGTATCCTCGACAACTTGATGACCTTTCCATCAGTGAGAAATCAATAGTTCGGTAGGACTTTGAAGCATGTCTCTTTGACATGGAAATAAGAGAGTATGATGTCGATTGTGGGACTCAGTAAGGTGGATGTGGTAGTGAGACCTGTATGATGAGGATGATGTGTGTCCATGTTACAATTAGAAAATGAATAAGAGGATGAAACATGGTAGAAAGCAATAGTGGATGATGACATGTGGTGACACAATGGTGTGGGGACCACTTGTCTATAGCAGAAAATGGTATCGGCATGACAATGCCATATTAATGAGAGTAGATTGAATGTCTCCTCAATAGCACAATGGTTATCTCATTGATGTGACTTTGGTGTATTTGCAGGACTATGAAGCAAGTCTCCTTGACACAACGATATAGGGAGATTACTAAGTGGGACTTGATAAGTAGGTGACGGTGTTGGATGGTGATGTGTGCTGACAGATGGTGACCAAAAATTTCTTGATATGATAATTTTCATTGTTGTTATGAATTATGTGGTGATGACATGGAAGATAGATGACATGTGAGCCTATGTAGATGTTGAAGTGAGATCAGTCTATTGAAGAGAGAAGTTAGCAAGTCTCTTCAATATAATGATGCATGATGGTCATACAACAATAGTCAACGGATGGACAAGATTGAAAAATGTAAATATGAAGAATACTAAGATGATGGTGGTGATTTAAAGGTGTTGACTAGATCGATGGAAAACTTGAATTCTTGTTATGAGTTGTGTGACAATCGATATACCTTGCATATGAAAAGTAAGTAGCAAATTGAAGACAACGATGGATGTCGATGAGATTGTAGTGAATTTCTCCTCAACTGAGCGACATGATGCATACCCCTAAGATCGATGATGGTGTTTAAAATGATGACTTATTTGATGGTCAGGGTTTAAATTCATGACAATGGACAAAGATCATAGGATCATGGCATGAGAGAGAAGATCAATGACTAGTATTTGAATTTGAAGATCTATAATGGTCTAGCCTATGTGAACAATGGTTTCTATCTAGTAATCGACGCAAGAGAAGGAATTAATTCATCTAGCTGCACAAGTGACCAAAGAAAATGAAGATTTGATCTTCAAGGTGGTGGAATAAATTATAGAATTGATTGAGATTAGATTAGATCAAATGGTCAGGAAAATGCATTGAATGCATATCTATTTTGAGAGTTTCATAGGTTATTATTCTTAGCAAATTATTTGTATTAGAATTAGATGTTGTTTGGCTTGATGTGAAGGTATTATGATATCTGATAGAGCTTATCAGATGTGTTTATGATGAGTTGGATGATGGCACATAGCTCCATGTACAAATAGCTTGCTGGTGAAGTTTGAAAGCTAAGGAATCTCTACCAAGAGATTTTAGATGATGTAGATAGTGGAGTGAATCTTGAAGAGGCTATAGAAAATCAGTGAAGTTAAGAAAAGAGAAAACAATCTGAGAATTGTTGATGTTGTATCTGCTATAAGTGTGAAGTCAACCAGTGCACTAAGTGTTGAATAGAAGTACATATTGTTGAGTATGCAGTAGTAGTGTAGAGAGCTATAGTGTGATTGCAAGGAGAGAGTAGTAGAGCAGTTAGAGAATGCACATTAAAGGAAGTTCTAGACTGTAATACATAATATCATCTAGGTTTGCATTCAACAAAGTGCAGATGTATGAGACACTACAAAAATGCAAAGAAGAGCAAAGTAGAGATAGAATAGTGATTGTTCTATGTGTAGAGGAGAGTGAAGAGTAGGGGTGTGTTGTTGAGAGTTTAACTTCAATAGCAGAGTGTGTGTTGTAGAATATGCAACAATGTATTGTACATATT
Source organism: Sequoia sempervirens (assembly GCA_007258455.2). Taxonomy (NCBI): domain Eukaryota; kingdom Viridiplantae; phylum Streptophyta; class Pinopsida; order Cupressales; family Cupressaceae; genus Sequoia; species Sequoia sempervirens. The sequence continues at coordinate 16,610 of VDFB02129896.1, forward strand.
GATGCATCTTAGGTTTTGTAGAACCAAGTCTATGCATATTTGAAATTGTTATCATAAAGGTTGTAGCCTTATTGCATTGAGTTGTAGCACATATTAGGGTGTTGTTGCATCCTTGAAGTAGTTGCTTATAAAACTAGGGAGTTGTTGCTTCCTTGGATTTGTAGCTCCTAAATTAGGGTGCTAAAGCATCCTTGGGTTGTAGCCCTAAAACATTAGAATAGAGATTTGGATTGTGACACTAGATTTGAGTAGTAGACTCAAGCAACCTTAGTTACCATGGTTTTTCCCATCTTGATTTTTCCACGTACATATGGTTTTATGTGATGTTTTTGTGTGCATGCATATTTATGTATCACATGATTAATATCTGCACATTAAGGGTTAAAGAAAGTAGTACATATGCACAAAATTTTTTAAGAGCCAAAGTTTTGAGTATCTACTGATTAAACTCCCTCTTAGTAGATCATTGTGTTCCAACATTAAGATCTATCAAATATGATGATGAGGTATGTTACAAAAGTGTACAATAACATTTGTTATATAGACAAGGTGTGATGAACAACCTAATGAAAAGTATTAAATGACTTGTGTAATTATTAAATGACCAAGGAAACTAGAATGAAAAAAAGTTAAAAATATAGGATTGGATAAGATCTTTTCTAGGGAACTAAAAATTCTAGAAATATGTCTAGGATCTAAGTGGACTTAACATGTAAATAAGATCCACTAATTAACTAGCTAGGTAGATTACCTATTTATACTATGACACCCCCTCCCCCTTAAGTGCAACTTCGGGAGAAGCAATTATTATACAAATGAGGAAAAAATGAAAGGATGGGTCCCAAATATGAGGTCATTTTAGGTACACATTTTAAAATGCAATCTCTTGTAAATAGAGAAAAGGAGAGAAACTACGTAGGAAAAACCCATCTCCAAAAGAGAGAAAATATGTAGAAAGGGATGATGTATGGAGGAGTCAATGATACCACTTGTAGTGTCATAATTTATCACCCTTAAAAGTTTATCACCCATTTGTTCTCCTAACATGATTTTTTTATGATCATATTAGGAAAATTAAAGTTAAACATGGAATTTATCAATTATTATTCATTTAACGACACTTAAAGACCCAAAATAGGTCTAGACTAGGGCACTAGCACTCTTATCCAACCTATTTTGGCACTAATTTAAATATTTTATTATCATAATTTAAACATTTATAAATTTGAATTTGTTTGTTTGTTGTTTTTTTGAATCCAAAGGCTTTGAGCTGAATTAATATATTATATATAATAGGAAAGGTTACATATTGAAATAATAGTGGAAATTTATAGTCTTGAAAATGATTACCACTTGTACTTATCCAAAATTCTTAATACCATTATGTCATCATCATTTTGCATGACATATACTGCTAAGATATATATTCAAACATACATTTTGAATAAAATTGTTCTGCAAGTTATTTACAATGTGCATATGTTATTTTTAAATTTCTTTTTTAGACAAAAAAACTCAAAAAATTTCAAACTTTTATCTTCTCTCTAAGGAACAACCCATTAAAGATTGTTCATCATGTCATTCAATCTACACATGTTGATTTATTGGAGAAGTTTGATAGGCTATTGTTACATTTATATCTGGAAGTAATGGCTGATGAAAAGGGCCATTTTGAATAGGAGGAGGTCCATTTTGAGCTACAAGAGGAGGTACATTCTATGGAGGCCTAATGGGAACAATATGATGACATTGATGTGATATGAGAAAAGAAACTAAATGGAGGTCCATTGTTTATTGTTGATAATTAATTATGAGAAATTAAAGAAATGTAAATAAATTCATGTCTTTTTCACCATTTGAAATTCTAATAAATCCTACCAGGGTGCTGTCATAATAGTGGTTTACAATTCCTGAGAGGAACAAATTTTAGTTGAAATCACATATTTTTAGAAAATATAATGATTTAAGCCTTAAAAATTTCCATTTTAAGGATTCCAATTGAAGAGGGTTTGATCAAATCACCTTAGATAAAACCCCCTTGGATAGAACCTCGCTAGTTTTAAACCATACCTATAAATGCGTCTCCATTACACCTATCAAAATACTGATAAAAAATCACTTTTGATTTAGCTTTTGGGGGATCAAATGAATTCATTTAAAATTTATTTCAAATGATTATGGGATTCCTCAGAACAAGCTATCCAATGAATATAATTTTAATATGTTTTGGTTTTGTTATGTATTTGTTTTTTAAGTTTTATTAAACATAGGTTTTTCATCGAAAATGAATTTATTTGTTCTTCGCATGTGGAAAAATAGAAGATTATCAAAAAAATTAAAACATATGAGTGCACGGATGTTGAAGTCCTTGATCCAACAAAAATAAAAAATAAAATTTTGACATATCTGAAATAAAGTTAAGCGTTATCACGATGTGGCATTAATGCGAATTGTAATTAGTTTGACTTTGAAACTTGATTAAGGAAAAATATTAAAAAACTATCTAACCAAGTGGAAGTACTAGATATCAGAGTTAAAAATCTAAATTTGAAAGAATTATAATTTTATCCTTCATGGAAAAAAAGTTATGCATCATACGGTGTGCGTCACTTTTTAAAAATGTTGTTTTCTGAAAAAAATCAATTTTCGTGGGAGATAGAAAAAGAAGTGCAATTTCATTCCAAAAATTTTGAAAAAAATATTTTTAGAATCTACAAACAAAATTTGATGAGACTCTAGTTTGCACCATCTTCAAATTCCTCATAGTTTAGCCACTATAGGTGCCCGAATGTGAAGATTTAGTTAAAAATAATAATTTTAGTGTCCAGTTTGGCTAAAAATTGTAAACCACTATTATGGGATCACCCACCATTTTGAAGTGATAATTGAACATATTGAAAAGAAATCAAGAAAGGAATTAACAATATTAT